>JARWCS010377706.1:0-10034 GCA_034783895.1 Geukensia demissa
CGAGGACTTTCTGTATTTTCAGCGCCTTAGAATTTATACAAATACAGCAAATTTCTGTGAAACATTGTTTGATAAATTTCATGTCAGACAAGTCTTGCTACTGGGCTCGTGAATACCCTCGGGAACATGATCCACCAGCAGAGGCATCGACCCAGAAGTTTCAAAATACTAAATTATCAACGATGAAAAGTATGGCGAGTTAAGATATGCTATTTTTACATTTCAAGGAGTAACATCTAATCAGTGGCGTTATAGCAAAAACGAAAAAGTCCAAGATCCAAACATAGCAAAAGAAGCACTAAAAAAAAAAACAAAAACAAAAACCAAAAAATCGAAATGGGAAGCAAATTCCGACGGCAGGGACAACGAATTTTTTCTTATATTAAGTCCTTTAGAATTTTTACAAATGCAACAAATTTCTGTAAAACATTGTTTGATAAATTTCATGTCAGACAAGTCTGACAATTACCTCAGCTGCTGAATACCCTCGGGGACATGATCCGCCAGCAGATGTATCGACCCATTGGTTTCAAAATACAAAATCACCAATGTTGAATCAGGTGAGCTATATGTTCATTTCAAGGGATAACCCCTCATCAGTAGCATTATAACTAAAACTAAGAAACTCCAAGATCCAAACATAGCAAAAGAAGCACTCTTGTTATGCGGTACACGTGTTTCTAATCTCATCCGCAAAGGTTGATTGGAGATCCTATGTCATACCGGATAAGAGGTTTTTCCTGCGGAGATTGACGTGTTTCAAGGTGTATCTTCTCATCGAACATTAACCAAATCATAGTTTTCATAGCCAAACAAATCAAAATAGTAAGCCAAATCCAAGGAAGGGTTTCTAACTTGTGTGATACAACAGGTTATCGGTCGTAAAATCAATCAGCTACAACCGAAATGTCAAAACCTCCGACCTCTGAACAAGATGGCCGCCAGGCTAAAAATAGAAAAAACGGGGGATGAATTTCAAAAATCTTTGTACAAGGAATGACATACAAAGGAATTAAAATGGTATTTTGTGATACATTTATATACGCACTATTGGAATTTTAGAATATAAATAATAACCTCAAATTTGAAAAAGAATATATGATAAAAGAGGAGGGTCGTTAAGGCACATTTTTTGCCGAAGAATTTGGCTAAAAATAACAAGTGACTAATATCTATTATTTTATTTTTTGTATTGAATAATGTCTATTAAAAGAAAGTCTGACAAAAATTTTAGTTTAATATGTTATACAACGGTCACGGGGTACATAGAAATTTCTTTCCATATGAAAATAATAAGAAATTACTTAATTTAATATATCATTTGATACAATTCTATCGACTTTAATATAGATCCTACAAAAACATCACAACCAAACTTTGCACAATTAAAATCGATCAAGTACAAATCTTTGGTAAGCATATCGCGCGCGTGATGTTCTGATGCGATCATATCTATTTTGAACAAAACACCTCCAAAATTTTAGTTTGTTTGCTGAAAATGTAATATTCTTGTTGAAATAGTCAAATATATCCTGCCATTATGTCGAAATGATGAAAAGTATATAGATATAAGGAATGAAATATTACAGACGGTATTTAAACATCATTTTCACAATTAAAATTTTGGGAAAATATGGAGCATAACGTACCTACTCCTTTCATGTCAGGAAAGCCTGACAACTGAGCTGGTGATTAGGGGATGCATCAGCCTGATGGAAAACTTTATTTATTGAGAGATACTGAAACATTCAGTCTAGCTATGTATTAACTAAACAAATTTAGATGTGCAATCATAGTAAATGATCACCAGTCTCTTGAAACATCTTGACACGTCATGAAAACATCATGACACTTCTTGAGACATACTTAAAGACGTCTTATTGTCATATTGTTTTAAGACATACCCATACCATGTCTGAAGACATATAATATTTGTCTCAAGACAAATTTCTTGCAGACATAATCTTAGAAAAATATAAATTCCATGACGTCTTGAAAACAATATGTTATGAATGAACATCAATGTCTTGAGACATTTTAAGACGTCTTCAGACATACTTAAAGACATGTCTTACAGACATCAGTGTCTTAAGACATATAATACCATATCTTTAGACACAAAAACTGTCTTTACACGTAGCATATGTCTTCGAGACATAATCCGAGAAAGGGCTAATTCCAAGATGTCTTAAAATATTTTTAGGAGGTGTCTTCAAGACACTTGGAAATAATATGATACATAGACACAGAAACGTGTTTAAACAAAATATTAGAACATATCTAGAAGAAACTAAGTCTTTGTCTTGAAGACGTGTCTTTAGACACGATGTCTATAAGACGTGTCTTTACGTATTCTCAAGACGTGTCTTGATGTTTTCAGGACTATCAAGATGTCTCTTTACATTGATGATCATTCACTATGGAATTTTAGAACATGTCTTGAAGAAATGTTTTAAGACATGTTTTTAAGTACGGTTCAAGACGCGTCTTGTTGTTTTCAAGACATGTCAAGATGTCTCAAGACTTTAATGATTATTCACTTTGTATGCTTATCAGTGCCTATGTGTCATATTGTTTTCAATTGTTTTAGAGACGTCTAAAATATTTTCAAGACGTCTTGGAACTAATCGTTTCCTCAGATTATGTCTCGAAGATATTTGTCTTGAGACACACCTGTCTATATTGATTGATTGATTGATTGTTGTTGTTTAACGTCCAGTGTGGCAAATATTCCATGCATATTCAGGACGAGAAAAAGTTATCAAACAATAAATTTTTTAAAGGGCTATCTTGGGGTTAGGTCGGGGAATGTAATATCAACAGGATGGCTAATTGATACTGTTTGGGTAGGGGCGGGAAACTTATCCTAAGCAACTGGTCACATGCAGACCACTCATTACGAGTTGTTGCAAACAGACCCTTTACATGCTGAAAGCGTGTAATTTTTTCAACAGGTGGCACGGCGGTAACGTCCCCCCGTGTCTGTTCCCCTCCGAGACGGGTTGATAATTTATACATCCCGCCTCGGGATTCTTCCTCCTGGCGAAGAAAGCAAGCAACCAATTTCTTAACCCCGGCTACTCTCTGTGTTGTTGAATTTTTATATCATGGCCGCCCTCGGAAAGGGGGGGGCATGTCTATAAGACAAGACTTTAAGTATGTCTCAAGATGTGTCAAGACATTGATGATCATTGTATGTCTTGAAGACAACTAAAAACATGCCTTATGTCTGAAGACATGGACTGTATATGTCTTTATAAATGACGTGTCTTTAAGTGTACATATAGACGTGTCAAGAATTTGGATTATATGTCAGAAAGACAAGTTCCATATCTTTCATACGTTTATATCAAAATCAAAAAGATGTGGGATAAATGTCAGAGAGACTGTACTCCAAAGACGAGAAAAGCAGAGGATTTACAAATCCAGAGGTCTATAAGGGTGGCATACCATTCCTTGTGAAAAGCTCTAAATCGCCCCATATAAAATCGTGTATGCGTAAAATATTACTGCTCTTACCTAAATATTATCAAAAATGTTCATGTAACAAAACATTCAACACAAATACAAACTTATGAATTGGGACAGGCACATGAAACATGTGGTGGGGTTAAACTAATTTAGCGGGTACACAACCCTCCCCCAAAAAGTGGTCAAAGAAAAAAAGCAAAGAAAACAAAAGCAGAAACCGACGAACTATAAAAATCATCAGAAAGTCACCCGATCCGACTAAAGAGTACCTCAATTACAATAAATATAATAAACAAAAATACCTGCAAATTACATATTAAAATTCTACATTTGCAGCCGTATTTTTGTGTTAAATCTTTGTAACGGTTATAAAATATTGTAAAAGTCTTAAGAAAGCTTGTGATATCTATATCTCTGTAGCAAAGTTTGCCAGTAAGATGTAGGTTACGGCCATTGAAGTAAGAAACTTTAGTGCAAACACGGGCAAACCGAACTAGAAGTTTAAATTCGACTGTCATTTGGTGGATGGCTGTCCCATTGACAATCATGCCACATCTATTTTTATTAAGTTGTGAAATGTAAAACCCCATACGAAGGAGCTTAAGTCCCCATTAAGAAACTGAAAGTTAACTATAGGAAAAGAAAAATCGTCCCTTTTATCATAAAGTTTAGTCCATAAACAAGCCTGTTCAATTTTTTAATCCAAATCTAAAAAGGGATTACGATCAGTACTGATAATAGGTTTATTCATGGTAAGATATCGGATAAATTTCTTTTGCAAATGTTTGAAATCCTGGATTATTTAAAGTTAAAACATCATCCAAATATCTAAAATTATTATAAAATATGTCCACCAAATCTGGGTTTGAAGGGTATTTCTGAATTTTTGTCATAAACTGTGATTGATAGCAATATCAAATGTAAATCTGCAATGAGAGGAGCACAGATTGTACCTATTGGTTTGCCAACTATCTATCGATAGACAAAATAAATTGCATAAATTTTATCAAGAAAAAATTCAATCACTGCAATCATGTCAGACGATGCCCAACAAGTATATTTGTTATAAGGTTTTCGCTAAAAAAGGAATACTTTTTATTGCAGCATAGGTAAGAACAACCAGGCTTCTTGAATGACCAAATGATTAGATATGAAAACTTTTCATTAATAAGCTTGTGTGGTAAATTGGTATAAAGAGAAGAAAATCATAACTGTCTATTGTAGATAAAGGAACTTGTACAGTCTTTAGTTTGTTTAAAACATCTAGTGGATTTTTAACACTCCAAAAGTAGTTGATAGATGAATTTTCACAACATTTATTACAGAAGTTAACAATAAGTGTTTTAATAGAAGTAAGGGCACTTAGTCTAGTTAATAGAATTGGGTAATAAGTGGTACTGCATTTACTAGAAGCAGAAATGAACCGAGGCTTATATGAAGTTTTATGAAGTTTAGGAAGCCAGTTCATTGTACGAACTTACATATTGTAAAATGTAACCTTTAACTCGGCGGTAACAATTAGATGTTCATAAACGATCTGTTGTATTGTCAAATTTGTAGCTTGGAAAGTGTTCGAACTATGAATTTCATTGCGGAGGACTTCTACATAATACTTTCGACAGACGACAACTACAATATTATTGGCTGCTTTCTCTGCAGGAACACACACATACGATTTATGAAGTTCTTTAAATTTGCGTTTAATCTGGAAACAGCTTGGGATGTATTTGTATCTTTTAATTCGTTTCATAATGTTTTAAACGAATATCAACTATTTCCATTATTTTATTCGTGAATTTGTCAAGCCCTTTCTTACTGGATTCATCCGAAATTCATTTTCTAATTCATTTTTTGCCATATGCTTGAGGAGATTATTCGATAACATCATGATATTCAGTCCAATTTATTTTGGCTGCACGACGGTATTTAGGTCCTTTTTAAGAAAGGCAATAACCTTTCGGTCTTTGACGATTTTAAGGTCTCCAGTAATAACATGACAACAGGTTTCATATTTGTATTTCGAACTAAGACAGTTGCATGAATCAGGACAGTTGTTGTGAATTTCTGAATCTTAAATGACATCAGAAGAGTTAAAAATTGTACCTCTGGGGATTTTTTTGTACGTGTAAGAGAGGAGGAGAGCAGGTTAGGTGTTCTCATAATAAGTTGGAATATGTTGAGTGATTTAAGTTTTTGTAGGAATCGTGTTACTCAAGCTTTAGTTTTCTGTGTAGTGTTGTGTGTTCTATATTCGTCTTTCATTTCATGTTGTTGGCCATGTCTTTGTCTATCTTCCGACTTAACGATTTCTTTCTGCCCCTTTGGTATCTTCGAATTCCTTTTAGTATGTCATCATGGCAAGATCAATAAGGTCGATTCTTTTGTTAATATAAGGTATTCAAAAAAAAATTGTCAAATTTTACTGCGTGCAACGAGCTTTTCGTGATTTACTTCATCAGACACACCAGGGGCCAAAAAAGGGGGAAAAGTAAAACTTTATGAATTTCAAGTGATATTCATGACATGATCAACGAAAATAAGACAAAAATAAAGAAAATAACCAGGGAATTTTGGTAATTTAATATTGGAAAGAGGTAAACTGTATACTTCCAACATACATTTCATTACCAGAAAAACAAATAAGAGGATGCAACTGAAGCACGGGGAAGCTTTTAAAGACCTCCACAAAGAACAAGAGAAAAACACCGTAATGATATTTAAAAGAAAGAGTATGGATTATATGCCAGAAAGACATGAATGACATCTTACATACGTTTATAACATATAATTTAAAGCCAAATTTAACTGCTTGTAAAGCGCGTCTGGGGATATATTCATCAGAGGACATAAATAGGAAGTCCAGTCAAACTTTATGAAATTCAAGTTAAATTCATGCAACAAATAAAATGTAGAGTTCATGAGGTGATGAAGGAAGATAAGCCAAAAATGAAGTAACGACAACTAGAAAAATACCAGTTACAATGTTGGAAAGATGTAAATTGTATATTTCCAACATAGACCATTTTGTGCAGTTCTTCACATTCAAACACTTTAACATCCTTTACTATCCTTTCAAAATGTTTGGTCCCAATTTGGCAAGTGGATAGAAAAAATGTAAACAGCAGATATGAAAGGATGAAAGGTGACAGAATGATCATCGATGTCTTGAGATATCTTGACACGTCTTGAAACATATTAAATGAATATAAAGACCTATCTTCATGACATCGTATCTTGAAGACCTATTCAAAATTTTGTAGACATGTGTATATGCGTATCACTGCCTTTTTATTATATTGTTTCCAAGTATCTTGAAGACTCCTTAACATTTTTTAAAGACATCTTTTGAGATACATGTCCTATATCTAGAGATAAGTTATATGTCTCAAGACATGGTATCTAGATGTCTTATGATACGATGTCTTAAAGAGAGGTAGTAAAATACTATGATTTAACAACTGTCTTAAGTATGTCTTAAAGATGTATCCTAATGTTTTAAAGTCGTGTGAAGATGTCTCAAGACATTGATGATCATTCACTATGAAAGTAAGGCCATAGTTCGTGTGATCCTTCTGGTGTGATGAGCTTAACCAACTGCTGTAAGGGTAAATTCTCGTGTTTCTCTCCTACAATTGGCTTTGTTATTTATTGGTCTAATCATAAATTCTTTATAAATTTGTATTCATATGAACATACAGATACTCAGTCTTTGTTTTCTTCATATCTGTTTTGAATTTTTCATATTTTTCTAATTTCCGTATGCGCAGCATGCAAAATTTTGGCACAAGCAAACAATCTATTTGATAGATAACAACACGATATATCTTATATTTTTATAAACCAATAACTTGTGTATATTTTACATTTGTTTTAATGGATACCATCATGCATGTGTACAAGTTAAAATTGATGGTTTCGCATTAAAATAAACGTAAATAAATTACAATACAAATTAACCTTTCATCTTTTCGTCTACCATTGAGAAATTACTTTTTAAAATTTAAACCATTAATTTCTAACCATACATTTCACCTTAACATTGTTCCCCTTGAGTAAAAAAAATAATAAAAGTTTGAAAAAAGTTTTCAAACAAAAAGATAACAACGAAAATTAAAGTGATAGTGGGAAATTTAGGACCGACTATTACAATTAAGAGTCTGTCTAATCCTCATTAAAAACGTAAAGTGCTGAATAAAATTATTGTTCATTATTATTATGCCCTAAGTGATCTATCCTCATGTTAGAAAAAGTGTCGGTATTCCTTTAATTTAAATAATAAATAATGCTTTATAAAAAGATAACTTTAAAGCATGTGAGCCTCCATGTCTTGAGATATCTGAAGACAACGATGTTCTTTAAGGGGGTACCCAACACCATCACAAAAATAAATTCCACTCGTTTAATTTTCTTTATAGTTTGTTAAGACTAATTAACTTTGAGGAAAGAAGGAAAACATGAAAATTTCAAGAAATTTGAACCACACATTTCTCTGGAATTATTTCAATAGATTATAGTAATTTCATCATCAAAAATTTTGATCACTGAGATGCATAAATTTTAATATAATATATTACTTGATTAAAACTTTTAGATGATCTTACAGAGTTATTTCCCTTAAGTGTATGGTACCCCCTTAAATGTTACATTTTAGTAAAATAAGCAGATATAATGATGAATCAGTGTGCTCGTTTTTTAGATATAAGCTTTGGAAAAATTGGCAGGAAAAGGATTTGACTTGATTTTTATAGGTTTTCCCTTATTAAGGTTCTGTCCATTAAAACCCAATAAGAAATATCAAGATTTTTATAAAATTGTTCAGATGACTTTTTTTAGTGTGTTTAATGAAATTATGAAAATAAAAGTTGGGTCACTGGACAAAAAATATTAATGCTATAAAATGGATAAAAAAGGGGAGTTAAATTGGACCAAAATCAGCCAACATACTTAATTAGATTTAACAGAAAACAGAAGAGTTATGTCTCTTTGTACATGTTGTATAGAAGAATCCATTCTGATAGGCCAGATGTTCTAAACTCCAGGTGAGATTTCCTAGTTCCTAAAGGTTTTTGGTTTCCATTTGTAGGAAGGTCTTTTATTTTTGTTAATTTGAAGAAATGATGGAATGACCAAAATATCATGGTTGCTTTATAAGGTCAAATTTGAGGTCCATGGAAACAAAACTAGTAAATTTTTTTTTTATGCCTCTTCCATAAGGTGATGTGGGCATTACATTTTATGTAGGGATGGATGAGGGTACATGCGTATGTCCATAGGTATGTCCATCAATGTTCGTCAAAGATTTCTTCGGCTCTTGTATGTCCGATTGATTTGAAATTTGGTCTGAAGCATAATCAGGATGAGTTGTAGTGTTTCAGGTTTGTTGTATGCCTATTTCCTGTTTGCAGAGACAGAGATTGAAATCTGTGCTGTAAAGTTTTCGTTAACGATTTCTTGGCTTGTTTATGTTGGATTGATTTGATATTTGGTCTAGTTGTATAGTTTCACATTTTGTATTTCGGGATCTTTTACAGCTTCCGTTATGGTATGGACTCTGGTTCATTGTTGAAGGCCATAATGGGACCTGTAGAAGATTAAATTCTACTGTAATTTGGTGGGTGGCTGTCTTATGGACAATCAGGCCACATCTCCTATTTTTATATAAATAATGTGACACAGTCACTGGATGCAAGACATCAGATTGTGATCTTTATTTCTTGACTTGGTCAGATGAGCAAAACAATGATGATGTGACTTATTTGGTTGATCTTCTTTGTTTTGTATTCCCATCAGACATATTAGCAAAAGTTCAAGATGGCTGTCATAGCCAAAATTAGTTAAAATGAAATCTGTTCAATTTTTCTTCCTGTTTGAAACTCTCATGAACAGGATATTTTTTTTTTCAGTTTTGTTGCCCATTATTTAAATGATTGATTTGATATTTGATTTAAATTTTGATAATGCTGTTGTTAATTTTGCAAGTACATTTGTAATTTTAAGGTTAATCAGGTAATATGGGTACTTTCAAATTTTTAATGGCCCAAGGGGATAGAATAAAATAAAATAAAACTTTTGTCATGGAAATGAATAATTTTATGTTTGGTTTAATGTTTCTAATGTTTGAAATTGAGCAGGTGATCAATTATGACCTTTTACAATTGATTGTCGCCCTCAAATAGGCAAACAAACTGATATTTGATTAATATCAATCATCCAAACACGTAAATCAAAAGAAAGAATTACCCCACAGTTAACGCTGTGCAAAAGAACTTTACATACTATTATCTGACCCTGAATTTCTCTATGGGGATTAAACGTTGATGGTTGGCCATCTTTGTTTTTGGCAGGAGTGCTGAAGTTTGATCTAGATAAAGTAATTTAAAAAATTGCGCTCATTTTTTTATGCGACCCTCCGCATGTGATACACAACAGAAGAATTAAATTTAGAATTCCATTCAGGCGCACCATTATGCATTTTTGCAGGTTATTTAAGGCCTAAAATAAAATATTGTTTGTTTGCTGTTTACCGACCGACCCTGAAAAATCGGCCCGACTGTCAAAATTTT
>JARWCS010377717.1:0-10033 GCA_034783895.1 Geukensia demissa
CATTAGAATGGAGATAACTGTATTGTATTTTAAGTTTTTCGGACGTAAATCTTGATTTTACTGTCGCAATCCGTTCACCTGGCTCCGCTACGCGTCGCCAGGTAAACTCAATTTGCGACAGTAAAATCCACGATTTACGTCCTAAAAGCTTAAAATACAATACAGTTATCTCCTAATAGTTGTGTCTTATTTCAAGACTCATAATTACTATTTATTTTTGAAATTTTATAACATTTGAAAATTGGTTTGGAAGGAATGAAATTTGAATATAAAACTAACACATGTACATGTATATGATTATTGACCTAAAACACATTTTTTGCATTTTACATATAGACTAAATTTAGTCACTCAGTAACCATGAATATCTTGATTCACTTTTTCAGTCTATTCAGCTGAAATTAATTGACTGTTTTTAAACTTAAAATTTCAAAAAAAGTCATTTAAATCATTTTGATTTTGCCATTGGGAGTTACCAAAGATCAGCTATGGTTTTTGGGTGAATTGTGAAGATGTACAATATGAAATAATCAAATATTCATTATTATGTTAGATACAAATATTGCTTAAATTATAAATAAAAAATTCTTATAAACTCTATAAATAAAAAGTAAAGTACTTGCATTTTAATTTTTTTTATTACATGGAATTTCCAATTTTATACATTTATAAGATTGGTTTTCAAATAACATATTTTGTTTATATTTTCTCCAATTGCTTCAATATATACTTAAGTAAAATCAAAATTAAAAACTTAAGGTAACTATAGAAGTACTATTAAAGTTATAAACTTATAGAAAGTTTATTTTAAGAGTTACAGAATCAAGCTTTTAGCCATTAAAATATCATTGAAAAGACCAAGAATACTTTTTAATAACAGGATATTTGATGTCAAAATATCTGTTGTTTGAATGATGACCCTATGTTTTAAATTTAGATTTTACCTTCAAATAATAGTAAATAGTACCTGTACACAAAAATATAAGTCAAATCTTACGCAAATTGATTATGGCTCAATAACCACTTTCATCCTCATTTCTAATTTAAACACTTATCCTCTCATTGTAGACCAAGCACACAGTCTTCTGCACTAAACAGTTCATCTAATAAAACAGAATTTGTGTCACTACCTATAGTATTGACCCAACAGCAAAAACCAGGGACCTCTACTGCAGCCTCTGAACCTATGGTATCAAACCTTACCTCATCAGGGACAAGCATGGTACCACCTACATATATAGTATCAAACCAACAGCAGGTCACCTCTCCCTTTTTAAGGACAAGCACTGAGTCATCTGCACCAATAGTTTCAAATCGACCACCGGGAAGAATTCTGTCACGTCGTACAATCCCAAATATTTTGCGCCGTCAAATTCTTCTAAAAGCTCCGACTAGCATACAAGGACAACTACCAACAGACCAGAGTATACAACTATCTTCACTTACTTCTGTTTCAGGTGTAGATGGTACACCCATATCACTATTAACGAGTCCACAGGAAACAGATAATGTTAATCCAACAGTTTTTTATGTATTACCATGCGATAAGAATCAACCTGATACAAACAATGTGAGTTATACTGAAGATACCCTGAATGAACATATTGTATCCATGACAACTACATTGCCATCACCAACTTTGGGTTCAGTTGTAGCAGATACACAATTATTTTCAGAACCAAATAATCTGCAATTGTCAACTTTGCCTTCAATCATGTCAGATGATGAAATACAGTCTTTGCCATTAGCAATACTGGATTCCAATATACCACAAGAAAAATTAAACTATCCGGGAATTTTGTTATTGACTCAGCAGTCTGCTCTAGATCAAAATAGCCCTTTACATGGTGGACAAAATCTTAATGCTTTGTTGAATAACACCATAGATCAGCCGGATGTGGTACCAAATACAGAACAAAGTTTCATGCAAGTTCCTGTTAAAACTGAAAACCAAATAACCTTTTCTGAAGGAAGCAATGGTACAGGGAACCAGATTTTGACTGAAAATTCTACTGGTAAGTTACTGTGACGTTTTTAAGGATGTCACCGAACACTAAAAACACATGTAAATGGATTAAATAAAGACAAAATTTGAACTTAAAGGTACACCCATGTTATACAAGGATACAAAAGAAGAAAAAAAACCAAAAAGAATATAATTTACTTACGATATGAAAAAAAAAATACATATTACACCTACTTTCTCTAGATACAAAAAAAAAAAAAAAACAAAAAACAAAACCAAAATAGGAACTAAAAGAACACATATATAACACATTGATACAAAGACAAAAACAAAGAAAGGAACTAAAATATACATGCATTAATTATGGACATGAAATTCCTTAAAGGCAATGTGAAAAGTATCTCAAATGTTCCTCTAATTAAAATCTCTTACCAATTTAATATGATCACCAGTTTAAAGTTTTTCCTCACCTGGATAAATGTTACCACTTATGAAATTATTTAGCCTTGGCCTAATTTAATGTTTTTATGGATTATGATATCGCCTTTTCAGTCATCCATATTTGACCCTAGCATCAGGTTAACAATTCATTGACTTTGCAAACTATTCAAGTCCATTTTTCAACACCCACTATATTTGGTTGTTCCTGTTGGGTAAATGTGTGTTTGATATTTTTGACTTTGACTCCTATGTTATGGTTGCTTGACTTTTTAAAAGGAATAATAAATTTCCCAAAGCTAGATATTATTGTCATTTAGTATGTCTTCAGATATCAAGATTTAAAAAAGTTTTTATTTTTGCTGTTATGATATCATAGATAAATAGCAGGTTCCAAATTCTCTTTAGTTCAAAAATCCTGAGATGTCAAAAATCTGCATCTCTCTCCTACCTGGGAAAAGGGTTCCTGAACCCGGATTAGATTTTAAGGATATTATGACAGGTGCTTTACTAGGGTCAGAGGGTGCATACCCTTCTGAAACACCTGATCCTTCTCTTTTTTGTAAAGTAGTTTGTGGACTTTCCATTTTCCCCTTTTGTTTGTGTTGAGTTTGCCTTGTCTTTTTGAACTATGCATTTTGGATTCTACTCTGGACCTTTTCCAGTGATTATGGTGGTCAAATTTCTGTACTTAAAGCTGTTTGTGGGATATAAAGTATGATAGGTTAACAATATTTGGTGTGCAATTTTAGGTGTACCTGTCCCTCTTCTAATTGACTTTTGTCATTGACCTTGTTTTCATGTCTAGCAACTCCAGTAAACATTTTTCTCTGTACAAATCACTGTTTATGATGTGTGAATCTTATTTTAGGTGTACCTGTCAGTTTGGCCTATGTTATTCTGTTTTAGGTCCAGCAACTATAAAATAAACATATCAAAGGGCACATAAATATGTAAGTGTTGTGTGAGTTGGCAACTGAAGTAATATGAAAAACTTTTTTTCAGATGTGAAAAATTCTGATGGGATTCCACCAGCTTCTCCACAAAATCTAGACATGGAGATAAAAGATGAATGGGTTGTTGAATTTGATATCATAAAGCCATGTGACATGGAAAGCAACACGGAAAAGTTAACTTACTCTCAACATAATGCCGATTTACAGTCTGAGGTAAAAAGAGATGATTTTACTGGGGAACCAGATTCCATTAGTGTTTATCCACAGCATGTGGGATATGAGAATTCAGAAAGACCATGGGATTTGGGTTCAGCTATTGACGAAGAAGAATTGGACTTTGATGCAGGAGATTTTGAATGTGATGATACAAGGTCATGTGGCTTGGAGAAAGAAAATGATTCTGGTAATTCTTGCAATGTTATGGGGGAAAATCTCACAGCTGATGTACTAGTGAATGGTGAAAAAGAGGCAAGGATTTCACACATAGCTGGGATTTCATCCCTCAAAGATATAGATAAATCAATCATTGAAGACAAAATTCTTGATGAAGAGAAAGGTATGGAGTGGCAGTCTGAATTTGACAGCAGACAAACACAGATTATAGAGAAGGTACCATTGAAAGAAAATCTGGAACAGGATGTAGACATGATATCAAAATATCAAACAGAAGTTGAAACTGAAAATAATCATGAATTTGGGAGTAATCTAACCTGTCAAAACCAAATTCATGATACGGGAAAGTTATGCTCATCACAAGTTCCTCATGGAAAAATATTAAGACAGTTGTTACTGAAAGGAAAAACAAACAATTGTGACTTGAATACTGAATCAGTTAAAATTGGGAATGCTCATATTGAAAATGCAGAAATATCAGGTTCAAAATCAAAAAGTAAGCAGGGATCTTCTAATAATTCTTCATCTGACTGCCTCAACTCAATAAGATATCCTGGAGAGCAAAACCAAAAACAAGCAGATGCAAACCTTGCCTCATGTTCTACAACATCAATGGAATGCTTGAGGAGCAAAGCCTCTACAGAAAATATGGAATCCTTTAGAAATGAGTATACTCATGTTGAAAACACAGAAATTCCAGGTTCAAAATCAAATAGTAAGAAGGTATCTTGTAATATTTCCTCAAATCAAAAACCAACAGACACTATCCTTGCCTCTTGTTCTTCAACATCAACCAGATGCTCCAGGAAGGAAGCCCATACAGGAAATTATAAAAAGTGTCCCATCAATGAATTGCTAATGAATAATATTCTTACTCATCAGAAAATACCTCTTTCATCAAACAGTTCTCCGAGCAAAGGTAAAGTTACTATATACTATAAGTTTAATTAAAATATTTACATATGAACAGGATAACGGGAGTGGTCAGAACTACCAAATACCTAAAATGGCACAATCCACGTGCCCACAATCCATTGAAACATCAGTTATTAAAAAGAAAGACATGGGATAAATGCCAAGTGATCATACTTATGAAAATGAAAAGATATGGGGTAAATGTCGAGAGACTGTACTCCAACCATGAGAGGAATTTACAAATTTATAGGTCTCCACAAGGCCTTCAACAAGTGTGGAATACCACTCCTTGTGAAAAGCACTAAATCCCCATGAAAAGTAAAAATCATCCCATTTGTCATACCCCTTAGTAATGAATTTTTAGCTATTTAGTATATGAAAATGAAAAGATAAAGGGGTTAGTGTCAGAGAGTCTGCACTCCCACCACGAGAAAAATAGAGGGAATTTACAAATCTAAAGGTCTCACAAGGCCTTCGTGTATACATTTTGAGTTATTGATTAAATTTGGAATCCCCAACCATAAGAACTTCATCAAGATATTTAAAAGAAAGAATCTGGAATATATACCAGAAAGACTTGATCCACATCTTAATGTTTGTAAAAAATCATTCAAAAGCCAAATTTAACTGCATGTAAAGTGCTTTTCTGTTATCTGCTGTCGTCATTAAAAACATCAATTACCTGTGATTTGTCATAACTCTGATTGGTTAATGGTAAAGAAAAGGATCAGTGACCAAAGGTGAACAGCTGGTACCCATAGAAATGTTGATATTTTAATGAAAGTTTATTCAGGTGTACAATTTTATATTTCAAATGTTTGGTTTGTTTTTACCTTTTAAATATGTCAATACTTCAACCTTTTTCATAGTTTTGCTGATATGGCCTCCATTGGAACCAGACCAAATTTTCTTAAAAAAGTGAGATCAGAGAGACAATGGACCGAGAGATAATTTACATACAAAAGTGCTATAATAAGTGGCCATCTTTAAAGATGAGGGTGCATTGTTTGCCTTTTTTATTTTCAGAAAAGTTGTTTGGTTGCGGTTTTTGTGATCACACTTTCTCAACCTTTAAAGCATTGGGAATTCATATCAGCTATAAACATCCTGAAAGTCGTGGAGGTCCTCGATCAGGTGAGTTAATTTTATATATCACCGTCTCCATAATCATAAATAATTATTAAAAGTAAACCAGATATTTATTAAAACATTACTTCTGCATCTGTTTGACATTATAAGATTATATTGTGTTAGGTTATTTTTGGATGTAACGTCCAGAAGGACAGATGAGTGCCAGCCAAGAAATCTTGGAAGAAAATTGATGAAATACTATTTAACATTGCAAGTTCAAGGCGGCACAATACAGATATTTTACACTTCACTAATTATTACAATTCAGGTAACTTTGATATTGTTTCAAGAAAAGTGGGCGACCCAGTTTTGTTTACAGGAGTATGCCAAGATGTTATTACTATATGCTCCAGAATTATTAATGTGATTGTCACTTAAGAGATATAATCAAGTAGGTTTCCACCAAAAAATCATACAAATTTCTGAAAATGTGATTCACTTGATATTAGTTTTTTGGGGCATCTTATTCCGGATTAGCCTATAATTTGAAAATTAAAAGGCCAAATAACGAATTGCAAATATGAACATATAGATTGATAGAAAATAGAAATAAAACGGCACAATTTATATCTAGTATTAAAGAGTCCTGATATGAGGCAGATTTGTTATACATGGCACAGGGTTTATCAACACCATATATGTAATGATATCCATACATATGTACAGTATGTGGCCATATATATTGCACCACATCATATTTTTCCTATATATTTCATATAAAATCACATTTTTTTCAAAAAATTATTACAAAGCCATTTCTTGTCCGATTATCATAAAATTTGCACTGTTAAACAGTCAATTTTCTTTAAAGTTTTCTCGGCTTCTGTATGTGTTATTGATTTTGTATTTGGTCTGAAGTATAACCAGGGTGAGTTGTACCGTGTCTCTCCTTTTCAGGTCTGAGAATTGTCTACTTCCTGCTTGCAGGGAATGATGAACTGATTCAATTTCCATTCTGTAAAATTTTCGTCAATGATTTTTTGGCTTGTGTATGTTGGATGTTTGGTCTGAAGCATTATCATGGCGAGTTGTACCATGTCTCCCCTTTCAGGTCTGTCATATATGTATCGTGTCTCCCCTTTCAGGTCTGTCATATATGTATCATGTCTCCCCTTTCAGGTCTGTCATATATGTATCATGTCTCCCCTTTCAGGTCTGTCATATATGTATCGTGTCTCCCCTTTCAGGTCTGTCATATATCTACTTCCTGTTTGCTGCAGCAGGGGCATCCATGTCCCATGGACACATTTTCTCTTTGTTACACGTTATACAACTGGACCTGTTTTAATTGATGCCCTGGTTTTAGATAACCAGGTATGTTATCAGTTGTGATTGGATTTAGGACTAGCTGTTAGAAATAGTATTTTTTTAATAAGAAGCCAAATATAAAGATAACAATTAGACAATTTTACAAATTATAATGGTCATTTACTAGTCTTGTGTTTCATTGGCTGATTTGAATTTTTAACATATATCTAAAGTCAAAGATTTCAATAAAACTTTACATGAACATAAGTCCAATGTGTAGATTGGCAAAGAGACCACCTTGATGGTTAGCATGCTTGCCTGGAGTGCTGGAGGCCCTGGGTTCGATCCTCAGCTGGGTCAAACCATAGACATTAAAATAGGTACATGTATTAGCTGCTTCTCTGCTAAGCACGCAGCATCTAGGAGTAACAGCAAATACCGGTCGGCTCAGTCTGAATAATGTGTCTGGGTATAGTGGTATAGGGAAGCAGGGAATCTTTTGCAAGTTTGCTCACAGAATGTCTTGTTCTGATTTGAAATGGTAATGAAAAAAATTTTGTGATGAATAAAAATTCAAAATTGACATAAAGCCAGTCTTTACTTTGCATTGAAGTTTCTTTCTTAAGTTTTTGAGGTCTAATTTGACATCAGACTCAATCTGACTTTACAGAAATGTTATCATTATTTGTGGCAGTCATTGTCCATGAATGTAACTAAAAATTAATAAAGTTTGACTGATCTTCCTATTTTGGCCCCAAGCATGTCTGATGTAGGTAAAAGAATAAACTTTGCAGTATAATCTAGGTGATGCCATCTTCTGGGAGCCTTAAATCTGTTCTAATTAACAGTTAAATGATACTTTTTTCCTGATTTACTTTTAAAGTTAGTCTTGTTCTGTATTTTAGCGTTACTACATGACACCATGGAAACAATTGTGCCAATAACAAAGGATGGCAAACTGAAGTGTAGATTTTGCATGAAGACATTCTGGTTTGCCAAGAATCTGTCAGAACATCTTGTTATTTCACATATGTCTCCTGGACAGATACAGAGATGTAGAAATAAGAATAAGCATAAGAAAGTAACCCAAATTTTTGATGCAGTAGTATTTGCCAAAACAAAAATAAAACTCACAGAGATGCATAAAAAAGAGGACCATAATACACTTTTTTCAAAGATTGTATGTTGTGTCAGCAGTCAAGTTGAACCAAATCCTTTATTTAGGTTTAAAAGTGGTTTAAAAATTGAAACCTATGGTTCAGGGCAACAACAGATTGAAATACATGGAAAGGAAACCAACAAGAATGGAAATAATGATATAATGGATATACAAATAATGTTGTATTATGATAATGACAAAAATGAAGAACTGCTTCTAAGTGTTTACAATACAGTGTGCTGGTATTGTACACTATGTGGATTTTCTGGCAAAAAATTTATAGACTGTGATCTATCTGATCAGTTACGATTGCATGCCTGCTTTGATCATCCATATTGTGAAAGCATATTCATATGTTCATCTGGTGAAAAGAAAATTTTGAACATCAACTTTGATTACGAGATTAAAAAGATACAAACAGATGGCCTTGAATGCAATAAAACTAGTAATGAAGAATGTAAACAATGTTCAGAATGCCTTGGTAATTTTGAATCTGTTAATGATTTATGTTTACATGGCTGTTCTGACGTAGGACATTTTTCAGGTGAACCAGTATGTCCAGCTTGTAACATGAAGTTTAGTTATAAAACCAAGCTTATGAAACATGTTATTGAGTGTCACAAGAAATCATTACACTGGTGTCATGTCTGTAGCAGTATCTTTTCTGATTACAAAATGCTATTAAGTCATGACTGCATAAAATATTTAAATCTGCGATCACGTTCTTGTTTAACTTGCAAAATCACTTTCAAAACTGCAGACAATCTGCTTACACATAGGCAATTGAAAATACACAAAGATGCTATTGTTCACAGAGCTTATGAATCTTCAAAACAAATTCAAAGTAGTAATTGTAAGACTTGTGGTAAATGTTTTGAAAACCAGAATGAAGTGATGGAACATATTTTCTGGATGCACAGTTTCATGCAGTGTAGTGTATGTCATCTTAGTTTCCATGGAAATCAGAGTTATTTCCAACACTTGGATACCTGTAACATTTCAAATGTTACACATCAATGTACTATTTGCCAAGTCGAGTTTAGATGTCGAGAAACGTTGTGTATACATGTTACCAAGGATCATCGACAATCCACAATTCAGTGTCATTTTTGCAATACTGATTTTTATTCTGACAGTTTTATTGGCCATGTATGCAGAATTGTCAGGAAGGAGTTAATTTCTACATGTTCTAAGTATGGACGCAGACTTATTAGGAAGCAGAATAAAGATGAGGCAATAACTATCCAATATAAGAAGCAGAAAAAATCACGCAGTCATAAAAATAAAATGCTTTTGGAAGATGGTGAATCAACAGATAAATATTTGAGCACAGGACATGTGAAAAAATTACCTGGCAGAAAAAAATCAAGATCTGGAAACGAACACAAGAGGAAGCATGAGTTAAATAAAACATGAGGAATCATTTTGTCAGTTGTGTAAAAGAAAACTGAATAATATGGAATCGTTTTGTGTGTTGTGTAAAAGAAAACTGAATGATATGGAATCATTTTGTGTGTTGTGTAAAAGAAAACTGAATGATATGGAATCATTTTACAAACATTTGAGTCAGGAACATGATGGTGTTAGATCTTGTCTGAGTTTATATAAAGGAACACAAATGCTTTATGCCAAGTAAGAACAGTTATCAATGTTGTTTTTGTCCAGATAGCTTGTCATCTTTCCTATTCCTCCGGAAACACCTGACCACAACACACATCGATGAATGGTTCCAAATAAAATGATAAAACAGACTTAGTATTGGGTCTTCCTCGGAAGACATGTGTCGCCTGCGTCAAACAGGAAGTGGGCGTGCGGCAGATTCAAAAC
>JARWCS010377728.1:0-10033 GCA_034783895.1 Geukensia demissa
GAAATATATTTTGAATATACATGTAGACTGGAGACTAGTGATGTAAATAGAGAATACATATGTAGGTTGAAAACTGGTGAGATAAATAAAAAATATACATGTAGACTTGAAACTGTTAAGATAAATGTAGAATATACATGTAGGCTTGAAACAAGTGAGATAAATGTAAAATATACATGTAGACTTGACACTGTTAAGATAAATGTAGAATGTACATGTAGGCTTGAAACAAGTGAAATAAATATAGTATACATGAACTGGAAAATACCAAGATAAATTAAGAATACACCGGTAAGGTATGCATGTCCACTGATATATCGACCAGACATAAAAAGTATATGAAGAATTTACAGGAAGATAAAGTATACCCAAAGTTGTGCAACACAGGTAAAATTTACAAGTATCCAATGAAATATATATGTAGATTAATGGAAAGAAAGAAGTAGACAGAAAGTGTATAATGATGTTGAGTGTATGTGATAAATGTGGAATGTATATGTAGATTGTGGTGGTGTGTGAAACTGGTAACCAGGGATGAAATATGAGCACAAGGCACCAGTAATGATAATATGATGTGAACATATTATCTACCTTGTCGCTCCATTTTAGGTGACTGACTTAGTTTATCAAGTTGATTTATTAAATCAAAGAAGTCCTCCTCTTGTTTTTCTACTGGGATGTCTTTCTTAGCTTGTGGTCTACGATCGTCAACTTGGACCAACATTTCATCATCTCTTGCTATAAGTGAAGATAGAAAATAAACTACAAAGCAATCTAAACTACTACAGGCTGTTCCATTTAAACATATATATTTAAATTTTCACTGTTGGTGGATTCTGCTGCATCAATGTCTATTTTTCTGAGGCATAATTTTTTTTGAAAAATATATAAATATAGAACATGTAGTATGATTGTCCATGAGATAGCCATCCACCTAATAACAGCTGAAATTAAACATCTACAGGTCCCAATACGGTCTTCAATAAACTGAGGTCCATACCATAAGGAAGTTGTGAAAGGCCCCCAAAATACAAAATGTCAAACATTTCATAAAATATGAAAATCAACCTAAACCATTGAAAAAACAGAGAACAAATAACGAAAAACATGTAAACAATGACAACCACTGGACTACAAAACAACTCTTCAGTTAATTACTTTTTTTTATGGTTTTCCTGGAACCATATATGTTGAAATGGAACAGTAAAATTTACATTTAAACACTGAGAACTGCATATAAAATTTAGAGAGGTGTGTTGTTATAAAAGATAGTGATAATTTGATGATTATATTGAAATAACTGTAGTGTCATCACAACATATTCACCACAACATAATAATTTATTGTTAAACTGTCAAATTGAAAATGAGAATAATTTAACTTACATTTGATTGTAAAAAATAAATATTAATTGAATGTTGCTTTCCTTGCATTTTAGATTTTCTATATTTATGAAATTTGTTCTTTGACTTTTATTAATCTGGTCAAAATTAAAAGTTTGTTTTATATTATATGCTGATCAGTGTTCAAAGATTCGATTTGACGACAAACTAAGCATATATACTGTAATGAGATGAGAAGAATCGCTTTGCTGCACAATATAAACTATCTGATCCTAAAAATTTTGTTACCATGTTAAAAGTTCAGAACCTATTCCTCATTCAGTTTTCACAATTTCTTTTAACAAAGAAAACAACATCTTAAGTCAGTTTTAATTTTAAATGTTTTAACAATCACTACTGGAGTCTGGCCAACCCCCATATGGAAAATGATACTAACTTTAAATTGTTTAGAAAGATAAAGAGGAAAAGGAACAACACAGTGACCGGAATTTCAGGATAAACAGCAAAAGATGGTTACTCAAGACAGATTATATTATACAATAAAATGTAGAACATACAATTATTTACAGGAATGCAAAAGATCTGAACAAGAAGACTTGCTACTGATATAAGATTATACTTAGAACTTTACTGGTTTAGAATAATAATGAGAAACAGAAAGATAGGATAAGAATTTGTAATCAATATAATGTATATCTGTAGACTGCTGCAGTAACTAATGCAAATTTTAATTACCTATAAAAACATCTTTAGTTTTTAAAACTAAAACTGTAAACTCCAAGCACAAGTTGAATATTAACTCCAATCATATCAAAAACTTCAATCATGTTAAAAAGGTCAAACCAAAAATGTAAGCTGTGCATTCAGTGTTTAAACTGTGGTTATTCAAATAAAAAAACATATTCTGAAAATCCAAACTTTCAGGTTAGATAAGGCAAGCAGAAATCTTAGTGGCAAAGTGAATATGTCTAGAATTAAAGAAATTTTTATTCAGGAGTAATTTTTTTTGGTGACTTTCACAAAGTGAAAAATATTGAGAAAATAAACTGCCATGAATTAAAGTATTTAACCAGTATTTAAGGCAAACTTATCATAAGCAATTAGGAAGCTTCATAAGTTGTCATGAAAATAATTTGGTTTACAGTACTAGTGATACCTGAAAGTCGATTTCTACTAGTACCAGATCAGCTGTCCCTCAATGATGGTAGTTGTAAATATTTCACTGTACTTTTGTGTGATTTTAAATATGGGTTAATTGGGAATGCAATTTTACATTGCAGTGACCAGAGTATAATTAATTGCAGACAAAAAAACAAGAAATTTATAATAAAAAGAGACAACATGTATAACATAAACAGAACATGCATGTTAGAAAATATCATAGATTTTTACATAAAATTGTTAAACACTTAGGTAAAGGAATGTCCGACTGGTGCCCTGTTATTGAAAGCACCCACTTAAGGAATGTGAATGACAAAAAAACTTCACTTATGTTACTGACAAAAACATGACCCTATTAAAATGCTTTAACTCATTATTGCAAAGAAAGTCAAAATGGCTTGAGGCCTTTTCTACATTAGTCTACAAATCTATGACTGATATAACTTGATTACAATATCACAAACATCTTGAGTACAAGTTGATAGAATAATAATAAGTTCCAATTCTTTTTAAAATAAGTTATATTGTATTACTTTAAAGTCTGCTAATTCATCTAACTATGTAACCATATTCATTTTTTTTGACAAACTCAAATAAACACAACAACAAAACTTAATCTATCTATTAAAACTATTTACTGAACTAAAAAAAACACAACATTATTACAATAATATACATATACATTTCCTGTCAGAAAATAAATACAAATAAGATACACTGGATACAAAAATATAATAAAATATTAGTAGAACATGCTGTGTTACGTGCAGATTTAATATACCACACCAACAAGTTGACCATGCAGGTGGTACCTTGTGGTTTTTGCTGTTGTTGTGGTGGTGGGGCAGACTGCTGACCAATAGAGTCGACTATTGATATTATCTCATCTGGAGTCATTCGTTCATGCTTTTTATGAACGATTTCATCCTCCTTAACTCCTGGCTGGTCATCCGTATCTGTAGATTGACATGATCAATAACACATTAAATCCACAAGCAGCATTCACAAAAGTATGGTTAAATCTTTACACTGATATATTGCAACTGGATAATATAACAAACATGTTAAGGAGAATTTAGTGTTCTCAGAAAATTGGTATACTATACTGTCCCCTCAATATAGAAGGTTTAGTCCCCCAAAATTTGCATTACAAAATATAAATGACACTCACATCAACAGAACAAAAGCTCCTCATATTGTGTAATATTATCTATATCAGTTACAATGTAAATGCAGTGTACTGCGATATCATATATTAATAATAAATCATCCATTCACAGGTTATGTGAAAATCTTCGTTATATGTCAATCTCTACAATATATTATATTTGTTTCAATGGCAGTTAAAACAGTACAGGTTAAAAACAAATGTTATTTACTAACAAGCTCACAGTGCCTGGCAAATACTGGTTGTGACAACATGAACTGTCAAGCTAAGATTTGAGTTATATAATTGTAGCTGAAATTCTTTTTAACAGCATTGGTAAGTAATGCCTGCAATGCCTCTTTATGATTACAGATTTTACATGTTTCGATTAGACATCTACCATATATGCATTAAAAGTTAGAAAATAGAAAATTCATGTTCAGTCTAAAAGCTTTGAACTATTAAAAATTAAAAGCATTTTACTACAATTCATAAAGCCATAAAATTTTCTTACAATAAAATGATGCTATTGAAAGCAAGAGATACTTTTAGCAATAGAGAAAATGTTAGTTTTGTTACAACATGCAGTACTAGCTCCCTGATGTACAATATAACCATCAGGGAACCAGTTAAGAAGGGTAGACAGGGTACGAGTTATCTACCTTGTACATCTATTTGTTCTTTTTCTTTCGCTTCAGAATATTTATCAAGTTGATCAATAAGATCAAAGAAGTCCTCATCTTTTTTTTCTACTTTCACTTCCTCCTTGGCCATTGGGCGACGTTCATCAATTTTAACCTCAATTTCATCATCGGCCCTTTCCGTGTCTGGATGTAAATGGAAGAAGCCAATCAAATGCAAAGCAGTTTCATATACACAACATTCAATGATCAATTCAAACAATAAAATCGGATCACATCCGTTCCTAATAAGCAACGAATTAATTTCATCTCAATGTTATTAACAATATGAGGATAAGCCACATTGCATCTTTGCCCAAAAATTTATATAAAATAGACAGATAGTTTTGAAAGATTTTATATAAAACTATTAAAATATAGGTATTCATGTACAAAAAATTACTCCCAATTTTGAGGTACATCACACAAATATCTCTTTTTCATTTTCCTTTATAAAAGAGGGTCCATTTAGAATAAAATTAAGGTAGACGTCATACTTCCTTATTTAGTTGATCTGATATCTAATACAAATATGATCAATATTTCACAGCATAATTAGTCTTATCATACAAACATGTTATTAATACATCAATACACATGAAGCAGAAAAACACAATCTAGCATATTAACAGTACAATCAACATCAATAAAATCATGTATTTGTTTATTACATGCATTTTGGAGGGGATTTCTTCAGTCATAGTTATTTTTACTCCCTTACTATATTTAATAATGATTGATATTCATGATATGACATGACATACCTTCTTCTAAAGCTTGAGGAGCCTGTTTTTCTTCTGTAGGAGATTCCGCTGCTGATTCTGACTCCTGTAATCATATATTATAATAAAAGGGTTACCATGGAAACTTATATATTTGTTTTTCAGTCGATTCCAATTCTTAGTTAATACCAAAAAAGCTGTAATATCTGTCTGTCAAACGATACTAATTCTTGTAAAAATACAAAAACAAGGGCAACATCAAAATTGGCACTCAACATAAAAAATTGACCCTGTGATGACCTGTGACCTTGAAAATCTAAAGGGTTCTAGATCTTCCTGGGGACTAAATACATACCAGGTTGGATTAAAATCTATTGAAGTATGTTGATTCACAAGATGATAGGGAATGAAGGATGGCCAGATAAAAGTACTTCTCTCAACAAATTAAGGAGGGGGGGGGTAATAAAGTGGTTATCAAAGATCTTTCATAAATCTGTTAATCAACTGACTCTACTTTCTTAACAATACAACAGTAATTTAAAGTGGCTACCACGGAATTGAGGAATGAGGAGACAGATAGACAAATTATCAATATGGAATGTTTAGTGAAAGTTCAGTCATTGTGGAATGAATACATTTAAACTGTGATGAATATCTAGTTTTACACATGGTAGATTAGGGATATGACAATAAAAACCATTTAAGGTTATCTCAAGTAAAGACGACAAAGCCCAGAAGTTAGTCAACTTCAAACTTCTGCACACCACAAAAATCAATTAGTCAATATAAATTAACACAATATACTAATGTCAAATTTAGAATTTTAATCTAATATACAAAACTACTTTGATAATGCTGAAATGAAAATTTTTATCCTTCCAAATAACTAATCTTGAAAAGCTTGCTGTTTGAAGATGTTGAAAAGCTGGAAAGTTTTATCTTGGTATTATCATAGGTAACTTCCCTGTACATATTTTATGTTAAAAAAAAAACAAGTTATTAAACCTCTTAAAACATACAAGTGTATGGAAAAAAATTGTTTTTCATAATAAAAAAATAATAATGTTTTCAGCATATGTAGATATACCTGAATTTTAGGAAATTTTATGTTTTAATAATGTAAATATATGAAAAACATATTTATAAACAAAGAATTTTCATATATTCTTATTTTCAACATGATTTTTACATGTTTTTCTAATTGGATATATGTTAAACAGAAATGACTAATTTCTATTCTTAAAGTGACATTTGTTCTGTTATATAAGAACTTACAGTAATGCATAAAAGTGATATCTTCGTACCAGGATGTATAATTGGAAAATAGTTGTATTTTTGAATATTGTAAAATTAGGGGTTTTTTAAAATAAAAATATCATTTTTGTCAAATATTTGTACTACTGAGGTGGGTATTCATGATCATGATGATATTTCATGCAATAATTTTAGGGCATCAGTGTTGTTATGGATTTGTGTGGAAAACAAGGGTGTTGACACATCACAATATTACAAACTAAAAATCTCACCTCCCAATCATCCATCATCTTAACATGCAAAAATAATAACTTCAAATAAAATATAATCATGCAATGATATAAGGCTATAAATAAAAGAATTCCTCAAATTTCATCCAATGATTTGTTTTGTTTAAAGCAAGCAAACCTTGATTCGACTCCAGTGGAACCTTTGATGGGTAACATGAATAGCTGGGACAGCATGGTAACTTGAATCTATTTTTCACTAGACATGTGGAACTTCAGACACCCAAACTTGAATGGCTGGAACAGCATCAGTAACTTGAATAGCTGGGACAGCATAGGTAACTTGAATGGCTGGGACAGCATGGGTAACAGGAATGTCTTGGACAGCATGGGTAACATGAATGGCTTGAACAGTATGGGTAACATGAATGGCTGGAACAACATGGGTAACTTAAATAGCTGGGACAGCATGGGTAACTTGAATACCTGGGACAGCATGGGTAACATGAAAGGCAGGACAGCATGGGTAACAGGAATGGCTGGGACAGCATGGGTAACTTAAATAGCTGGGACAGCATGGGTAACTTAAATAGCTGGGACAGCATGGGTAACTTGAATGGCTGGAACAGCATGGGTAACTTAAATAGCTGGGACAGCATGGGTAATTTAAATAGCTGGGACAGCATGGGTAACTTAAATGGCTGGAATAGCATTGGTAACTTAAATAGCTGGGACAGCATGGGTAACTTGAATGGCTGGAATAGCATTGGTAACTTAAATAGCTGGGACAGCATGGGTAACTTGAATGGCTGGAACAGCATGGGTAACTTGAATGGCTGGAATAGCATGGGTAACATGAATGACTGGAATAGCATGGGTAACTTGAATAGCTGGGACAGCATGGGTAACTTAAATAGCTGGGACAGCATGGGTAACTTAAATACCTGTCCAGCATGGGTAACTTGAATAGCTAGGACAGCATGGGTAACTTAAATAGCTGGGACAGCATGGGTAACTTAAATAGCTGGAATAGCATGGGTAACTTAAATAGCTGGGAAAGCATAGATGTATTGAGTTACCAAAGGTATTTCTGATAAAGTGTTTCGGAATTCTTTTATAATAGCCCACAAAAGTGGCAAATATGGGTGGTTTTTTTTTCAGAAACAGCGTGTATTGATATGTGGTAATATATTTTAAGCAGGAAAGCAAAATTTTTGTTTTTTACCTTTGTTGTTTTCTACAAATAGTTATCCAGATTATTAGAAAATGAAAAATCTTATTGCAAATTTGTCAAGAATTTTAAGATTTTTTTTTACTTTCATGCTCTGACAAATTATTCCATCTAATGACATGAATTTTGACAATCTTAAATACCTAAAATAGTATGTGCTGTTCCAGAAAGGATTGTCTAGGGAGTCAGACAGCACTTCTGTAAAAATTTGATGGGATTGTATTTATCTCAAAAAGATTTTCCAAACAGTTAAGGAAATAAACGATTAAAAATTCATGTATTGTGGGTAGAATAAAGGTGCCTTCTGACCCCACGTTTTTGCATCTATTTCTGGAACAGCCTTTAACAAGACACTTCCTTCTGAACGTTTTTACTTTCAACTGCAGTCATATAACTTCATAAGAATACTTTACCTTAACCATATCTTGCTCGTCAAACTGTACATCTAATGACATGTTACGCTTCATTGAGTCATCTCGTGATATTCCTACTTCTTCGGTAAATGTGTCGAAACCTGTCCAGATAAATAATTATACAGTGATCTTGTATTATCACAGAGACAACATCTGTCAAAAATACTGATAACACTTTATTTCAAAAATGTGTTTTATCATAAGACAGCTTAACTGAATTTTTATTCACTAAAACCATACAAAATAAACTTATTTCCACCTATAAATAAGGCCATAGAAATTTATTTGAGCCATTGGTTAATCAAGTTACTAATGCTCCAAATATTAACATCGTTGTTTTCAAATTCAAGTCTACAGCCTTAGTTCCATCTATAAATAAGGCCATAGAGATTTATTCGAGCCATTGGTTAATGAAGTTTCCAAAGCTCCAGACATTACCATCATTGTTTTCAAATTAAAATCTACAGCAACAACATGATTTTTTGTTTTGTGTTTTATGCCATATCGGTGATCATCTAGTGACCTATATACAGTGAAATATGCCAATACCAACCCGTCAAAACATTAGGGTTGATTATGGTACAGAAATTTTACCTATATACTTAAGTTGAAGTATTCTTTAAATACCAACCCACAGAATTCAAACTTTGATTGTAATATTGGGGCCAGAATACAATTTTGGGGGAGTTAATTTCATCACTGAAAACCATCGGACCTAATTTGTGACATGTTTCTTGATTAACGTCTATTTTAGCAGCAATGTATATTTACATTCTTCAAAACATTAAAACCTGTCTATATTTAGAGATGTGAAACTGGTTAACCAAGTATTATAACTAACAAATTACATAAGATCAATATCATTTACTTTCACTTTGAGGAAAGGAAATGTCCATTTTTGGAAATCCTTAAACTGTAACCTCTGACAAGTGGCAAATATTTTAATGACAATGTATGTTATATTTAATTATACTACTTCGACAATTCTACCACTGGGGCCCCTCCATAGCAACTAACCTAATGGGTCCATAACCCCTCCAACAGCAGCCTGCACTTCATATTTTACATTGTGTGCATTGTATATTGATTTAGCTTACCCGATTGGTCCATAGCAACCCGAGCTGCTGCAGCCTCCATTTCATCTTCTACATTGTGTACATTGTATATACATTTCTTTACAACATCTTCTCTATTTATTTTTATCAGGGCTTTCTCTAAAGTTTGTCCTACAATTAAAAAGACAAATTATTTCTAAAAATACTTATAAAAAAAGTTTCCACTTTTGATCCAAGAAAAGAAAATTAGATTAAGGGGTAGGTAAAAGAATTTCATTTACCACTGTGGCTGGTTACGCTCTTAGATAGTCCAAAAATAGGTTTCTTTAGGTGAGCAGAAACACAAATATTTCTTATTCTTGGCCTAATTATAATAATATAACTTCTCAGTATATTAGCAACTTGTTTGTTTGCAAATTTGCTACAAGTACAGTATTTTATAACATATTTGTAAGTGAAACATGTTATTCTACAATAATCAACAAGAAGCTGCAGCAAGCTTAACATGTCCTGAAATTATTAAAATTTTGACATAATAAACAAGTTTAACTTGATTTTAATATTAAATATTGCAACAGCAGTTAAAACCCCCTACAAAATGATTTTTAACTTAGACACAGAAGTCTAAAGAGGCAAAAAGGTTTCTTTTGCAAAAAAATCTAAGTTTAGCAAGTACAGACTTTATGCTGATGAATTTTTCCTAAATTAATATGGGTGAATGTGTAACGGAGGTGCTTCGCAAGCACATAATACGACCGCAGCACGTTGAAATGTGAAAGGTGGACAAAAGATCTTTTGGG
>JARWCS010377739.1:0-10032 GCA_034783895.1 Geukensia demissa
CCTTCCGCACTCGAGGCGAGCACGCTAACCATTACACCACCGAGGCGGTCCCAAACAAATTGAAATCGGAAGCCAAATCCGACGGTGCAAAACCTTTCAAGGCCGTTCTGTATTAAGGTGTTTAAGAATTTTAACCAAAGCAGTTAACTTCTGTAAAAACACTTTTTGATAAATTTCGTGTCAGACAAGTCTGACAACTGGGCTGGTCAGTTTTCCGAGCAACTTAAATAAAGACCTTTAATATTTATTGGACATGGTCTGTTTTAAAACTTTTTTCCACAGAAATGGGGTTGACCAAGAGCTTTAATGAAAAAACTGAAAGAATAATTTTATAATCCTTTGGATTCTGTCAAGAATTACCTGAAGCAATCAACGATTTTAAAAAGAAGATTTAGACATTTAGAATACAAAGTTACAAATGTTGAATACATTTGAAAAGTTTTGGGTATGCTAAATGACATTGCAAGGAGTTATCTCTCTGCGAATATAGCAAAAGAAACACTCACATAGGGGACATGATCCCCCAGCAGAGGCATTGACCCAGTGGATTCAAAGTCCATTGTTGAATAAGTATGGAAAATTTTGGGTATGCTATTTATAAATAAAGATATGTGGCATGATTGTCCATGATACAGCCATCTACCAAATGACAGTCGAATTTAAACTTCTTCAGGATCAATTATGGCCTTCAGTAATGAACCAAAGTCTGTAAAAATACAAAATGTGACACTTTTTATATATACCATCTCAGCCTATCAATTCGTGTTTACATCATTAACATAATTTAATTTCATTTATAAAGAAATGAAGAATATACCAAACGTTGTCCAAAAGAAACATTTTAGTATGACAGTTAAACCATTAACGGTTATTTATGCTTATGAAAACGACGACAACTGTGAAGTTGATAGCAAAGAAGAGAATGAGTCAGGTAAATTATAGAAAAATGGAGGGAACCTGCACTTAAATTGAAATCACGTGCAAATTGACAGTTCTTAAATAAAAAAATTAAGACCATTATAAAACATGTTGTATAACTTGTCTCTGCCAGTTTCTCTGTTAAATTGTGTACACATTATAGCAAAACAATATTATTTTTGTAATTTTTAAACTTTTGTCTGCTATATCGTACCTTAATGTACTCTCACCCTGAGCTTGCTTTAGTAACTGCGATCATTAGAGAGATATCTTCTTTTAGCATGTATTTTTTTAAGTATTATAATTGCACAGTGGGTACTCTCTAGTCGGATTGGGCCACTATCAGTTTTATTATATTGTTCGTCGGTTACTAGCTGCATGGCGGGTGTCCTGCAGGAAGCAGAGACTGCTTACTCTTTCGGAGCACCTGAGTCTACCCCCAGTTTTTTGGTGGGGTCCATGTTGTTCATTGTTTTTTAGTTTTTAGTGTTGTGTTTTTGTCTTTTTGGTCTTGTCCTCGTTGTTCTTCGGAGTTTGTCAGTACTTTTACATTTTCCATTTTCCTCGAATATCCCCTTGGCATTTCTTGACATATATATCTTGTTTTATATAATCATGGAGATTTATTTTACACAGACTGGAACAAGTTCATTTATTCGACAGCTCAATTTTCCTGACCTTTATTGTTGCGACACCTCAATTTTCCTTATCTTTATTGTTGTGACACCTCAAAGTTTGGAAAGCCTATTGTTCCGACAATTCATTTCTCCGACAACTCTTTGTTCCTACCGATCGTAACTTATATATAGAGAGGGGTTTAAGACGACAACCTGTGAATGTTCAGAAGGCAGTCACCTATAAAAATAATGCGACGATACCAATGGTGCATATAGACCATTAAAGTAAGAAGAAAGAAATCTTGTTTCTAAGATTTACGACAAACGGGATGACTTCATTTTGTCTATTGGAAACTTCCCATATCTATGTGGCAGTATTCCTGCTTCCCAAGCCTACGTGGTTGTTGTTTCGCAGTTGATTCGCAACTCTCGTGCTTGTTCCAAGTATCTGGATTTTCAAACGATAACATTCCTGTTGTTGCATAAATTACTAAAACAAGTATACATCTAATCAAGCTTGAAGTCGTCCCTCCTAAATATTTCTGATCGCAATCACGAATTGGTTGAGTTGATCCATATTGTAGCAGTGTATCTAGACTAATTATGTACCTGTAACCGGTAATACAAAAATAAGTTGACCTTTTCTCGGATTGATTTTAACCCGGATTTGAGATTTAGGATTCCATGACGAGTGTTGCGCGCCAGAAAGGGGATGCTTACCCTTCATAACATCCACTCCATATTTATATAGGAGTTTGTACGATTCCTTCCGGATTTAACACAATTTTGACATCGTGGTTTGCGGAACGAAATTTTTGCGATCTGAGGGCAAAAAAGCTGAAATCTATGTTTTGCGGATTTTAATTTTTGTGGTTTGAATGATTTGTAAAAAAATATTTCTCATGTGTTACTTTTCCACAACAGAACATTTCACAGTTGTACATAGTGCACTAAAAACAACAATCAATGAACTGAAACTTTCAAGATATGGAACATCATCTTGTTTTATGTGAGATTAAATTGTTGTTGAAAGTCTTATGAGGAGTTCCAGATCCAATAACTTCCTTCATTTTTTCAGAGATTGTAGTTCTTGACATTTACCCCATAATTTATTGGGTTTTTTATATCTTACATCTGTAAATATCCGTTTTGTCTGACCCTTTGGTTTTCTTTCGCTTTTTCTTACATGTAATAAGATTTTGAAAGAGAACAAGTCGGGAGCAACATTTATTTGACAATGTACAATGAAGGGCGATTAAGATAATATATTCAGCTTGTATTTAAAGTTGTCTCTTTCAAAAACTTGACGATAATGGTCTTCTGGCTAAAATGAATACTAACCATGCAGCAAGAATAGTTCTAAGAAGAGAACTTATTAGGAGCCTCCACTAGATAAAAAAATCAAGTTGTTCAACCAAACCCGGCAGTTTCAGAGTATACAGAAGGATGAAATATCCATAAAATTAAGACATTTTTAAAGTGGTCATTTGGTATTGCATCCATTTTAGCTTGTCGTTTTTCTCTACGTTTATTGACAATCGTCAGACACTGTCGTGTTGTCAGATTTGATGTTTTATCATCAGGAATCTAACCCAGAGCTTCCTCTCAGTAATTTCGAGCATTCACTAGAGATGTATTTTCTTTTTGCATGTATTTTTGTAAAGCATATTTATTGTATTTAAGATTCTCTCTTGTTTAAATGGGTGGCTTTCTGTTCGATTTTTATAGTTCGTCTCTTACTGTTTTTTTCCTTTGACCCCACGTTGGGGGAGAGTTGCGATCCCACTAAACAAGTTTGACCTACCACATGTCTCATGTGCCTGTCTAAAGTCAGGAATTGTGGTCATAGGTTTGTCTTTGTGTTTATTGTTCTGTTAAATGTACTTTTTTTGATAATATTCACGTAACAGAAGTATTATTTTACGCATACACGAATTTTTATTTTGGCGATTTAGATCTTTTCACAAGGAGTGGTATTACACCCTTGTTGAAGGCCTCCATATTTGTATATTCTTTCCGTTTTCTTGTGTGTGAAGTGCAGTTTCTCTTACATTTACCTCTTATCGTTTGTTTTTCATATGATATCAGAATAATATCTAAAAGAATTTGATTTACTATACAAAGTGAAAGCAAATTAGTTTAGTATACTAATCTTAGCTTTTAGGGAAAATATTCAATATCATTAAATTTTGAAAATTGGGTTAATCTTTTGGTTAAAGTTTTTTCACTGAATAATTCTAAATTTGCTGACTATGTTGACCGCATCTATCCATTTGAACTTGAAATAAAAGATATGACATTACAGAAACAGAAAGGTATGTTCCATACTTTGAATAACATCTAAAAATAGAGAGTAGAGGCGTGTTAAGAACAGAACTATACGACAAGAAGTATTACTTTAATTTTCCTCATAGTTAACTTCCAGTTCTTGTCTAGCAGCATTCTAGCGGCACCTGCATACGGAGTGTATATACAGTTAATAAGCTACTCCAGGGTGTGTACTTCCTATTCAATATTTTATTGTCACTGTCGTGACAAGAAATTTGTTTCACTACCGGATTTGACTATTACAAATTGCTACCCCCGATTTTTTGGTGGGGTCAATGTTGTTCATTTGTTTTTTAGTTTTTAGTGTCATGTTTTTGTCGTTTTGGTCTTGTCCTCGATGTTCTCCGGAGTTTGTCAGTACTTTTACATTTTTCCCTTTTCCTCGAATATCCCCTTGGTATTTCTTGACACATTCTACTATACACCGGCTTTGACTACTAAGTAACACAATGGGCACCTGAAATCACCCTGGTATTTGTATGGTTCATGTCTCTTCAGCTTTATTTTTCAGTGTAACATTGTGTAATATTGTGTGTTATATCTTTCGCTTTTTGTTGGCAATGGACTTACCTGTCTTCTGATTAAACATTTTTTTGTCCGTCGTTTTGGTATCTTCGAATAATTTTTTACATGTGCGACTTAACTATAGTGATTGAAAAGTCACATTATGTCCAATGCATGGTCTCGTGACTTTCTACTAATAGTAGAAACAGAAATAAAAATATTTTATTCTTTAGATTTATTTAGATGCAAAAAAAATCATTTCATTAGCATATGTTCATCATGTCAAAGGAAAAGTCAGAAGTTTAAGATAGAATGGGTCAGAAATAAACAAACCTAATGTCTTTTTAAGAAACGTCAATAGCTTCTGCTTGAAATCAGTTAATAAATACTTTATAATCTTAAACAGAAATTTTATCAAATGATTTCAGTTAATTCATTCTCTTTCATTAGCATAATTTAACGTGTGGTAGCCAACAATGTAATGTACTATAACTTTCTAAGTCTTTTCCGTCCGATTCCATGTATACCTTAGCTTAGCTAAGACTCCTTTTTATTTGGTTTGGGTTCTGATTTCTAACTTTCTTTATTTAACCGGACTATGTTGACATATATCCCATTGAACTTAAAATGAAAAATACTACAGAAAGGTCTGCTTCATACCTAGACTTACACATAGAAATTCACAGTAAGGGCGGGTTAAGAACTTTAAGACAAGCAAGATGACTTTGATTTTCTTATTGTAAACTTTCCGTTCATATTTAGCAACATTTCAGCTGCACCTGCATACGGAGTATATATTTCTCAGTTGATACTCAACTCCAGTGCTTGTGCTTCCTATCAGGATTTTTTGATAGAGAATTGGAGCCAACAAGAAAGCTACTGAGTCAAGAGTTTCTCAGGGAAAGATAAGGTCATCACTCCTGACGTTTTTCGATCGCACTCATGATTTCTTTGACCGGTATGAAATATCCATTTCACAATTGACAGTAGATATCTTCCCACTGTCGTGAATATAAATCCTTTCCTCTACCCGTTGGGACTAATATCGAATAAGACTATACATCGGCTTTGTCTTCAAAGGAACACGACGGGTGGCACTAGTTGAGCAGGGATTGCTTACCCTTTAGGAACACCTGAACTGACCCTTGTATTTGAAGGGTTCGTTTTACTCCAGCCTTATACTTTACAGTGTGGTGCTGTGTGTTCTATGTTTGACTTTCGTTTCATTTTGCATGGTCTTGTCCGTCTTCCGACCTAACGATTTCTGTCTGCCCCTTTGGTTTCTTCGAATTTCTGTTCCAAGATTTTTACCTCGGGCACTGCTGACGAGTTGTAAATCAACGAAATGGCTATACAATGCATCAAATTCAAATTGGCATTTTATGAAAGGAATTCGAAGATACCAAAGGGGCAGACGGAAATCGTTAGGTCGGAAGACAGAAAAGACCATGGCCAGTGATTGTCTTCAACAATCAAAAACAGTTTGAAATACAATATCTTTGAAATACAACATCTGTACAACTTCCAACTCCAACAGAAATGCTAAAATAACCAATGAATAAACTGTATGTTCATATCTTTTTCAAATTTAATGAACAACGATGCTTAATATTTGTGACATTTATTTAAAGAATTCAAAACTAAACAATCAACTATCATTTGATATTTGACTTCCACTTTTTGTGACATAAAGTTAGCTCTATTGGGCGAACAAAAAGGTTCACAAAAACAATAGCGTTATATAACCATAAACTGATAAATTCTGCAGTAGAAATGATTTCACAGGAACGTGAATACACTTTGATGGCTAAAAGCTGAAATCTTCAAATGCCGCATCCATTTCAAACTGTCATGACGAGTATCTGACGACACTACATCTGTGCATTGAAGAACACAAATGCGGGGTAGGGTCAATAAATATCAGATATACATGGGCAAAGAAATCTTACAAAATCTGTCATAAGCGGGTTTTTATAGTAAAAGGCGCTTTTAACATTAACTTCAACAAATTACTGGATTAATTCAATTTCCCATAAAATTAATCACAAAACTAAATTTCATTTTGGAAATAAAATTTTAAAATCTAAAGGCAATTTTTTATGCTTTTATGTGAAAGTTTACAGTCTAGAATATCTGTGTGACAGATCAAAAGTTCATAGTTCAAAAATGACAAATTTGAAACAAAGTAAAAGATATAACGAAAACATAAAAAACAAAAGTTTGGAATCCATGAACTTCACAATAAAAATAAACAAATTACACTGAGTTCATTTAGTGCACATTTATTATAGCGTAGTAGACAAGACGGTGGAAGATAGGAAATTTCTGTACAGCGAAAGTATCCGGACATTTAAGTACCGAAATCATCAGATGATGTGAACCGTTACATCAAGGTCTTTTGTGTAGACCTATTGTCAAAAAATTACGACATATTACGCATCTATAAATCTAAGCAAACTATGCTACGAAAAAATAATTCCATAGGTAAAAAATTAGGATGAGTTCAAATAACATGAACAAAAAGAACAAATCGGCCTGTTTATTTAATGATAAAATTGAAGTCATTAAACCCAAATGTAGGTGTTCAAATGTTCACTAAAGTCGTCAATTTATCGAGAACTTGTAAGTCCTATACGACGCATGTCAGTCATTCATAATTCTACAATACTTTTATAAAACGGTAGCGTGCTTATGTCTAAAGCAATTATTCGTTTCTTTTTACCTCTAGTTCAAAACTCGACTCGAATTCCAAAGTATTTTTTCAAACATATAACCCTATTTATAACCATCCTATTTCAAAATCAAAACACTCAAATTAAATTGAAGAAGAGTTTCCAGTAAAATGCCTGAAATTATTATGTCTATTTTATGTCCCTTGTTGAAATCCCATGACCATAATCAAATTTCAGAAAGCTAATATAAATAAGCTCCATACATACTCATTGGTTGCTGTATTCAGATTTCTGAACCCCAGTACATGTATGTATACATGCCATTGTACATGTACATAAACATGTACATTAACACTTATTTAGACTGCTTGAAGCAAGTCATGAAAATAAAATTATATTTTACCATTATGTGTAGGTTAAATGTCATGAAGCCTTTCCAGTATGTATACAGTTGTTACATTTCATTATTGTTCTGGTTTTCACAGTGTTTATATTATAAATTTGTTTGGTATTGTACCTTTTGTATTGATATGAGAATACCAGTCTTCAGTTTTTCAGTCAGACTCATTGAAAATTTTTATATTTGATCACCCTATGTCTGTTACAATGAAAATTCTCCTGTCTGCAATTTGATTTTCTTATTCTAATCATATTCTCATGTATTGTATACATGATGATTACTTTTGGTTTAAAAGTTATTTACAGTTCATCCAATGCAAAATTGAATTAATGGAACAAGCATTGAAATTCATATTCTACCCTCAACAAGTTTAATTTTCTTTAGATACAACCTAAATCTATCTTTTAAATGCAATATTCTGGAATGAAGTCACACTGTACAAGGCTTTTATAGTTAATCTGTAACATTTTTTTCAATAATAACTTGACATTGAAAACTTTGTAATAATTGTTTCACTGTTTCTCACATTGACCCATAAAATTACATTCATTAAAATGACTTGTCAAAGTCATCCCTGAATGAGCTGTAATGACACAAAAAATAAGGTGTTTATTAGAACAGGATTGACATATTAGCTTTGTAAAACTTAAAAACCTTCAACTCACCTGATTGACATACATGTATGTTGAATATTCACTTTAAAAATCTTATGAAACCAAATTTATGAGATTTAAAACACTGATTCCTTTATGATGAAGAATTTATATAAAACAACAAGAATCAAATTGAAGATAATTGTTTTAATAGTTATATTTTTAGTATTTATAGCCATAGTTACCTCTTCACTTCAGCACTTATAAACTTAAAAACCATTTATCTAAGGATCCAAATTCATAATCAAATTCAGATCCATATTTTGATTTACATTTATTCCTTTATTGTATCCACATTTAAAATAAAATTCCTTCTTTTAAATCCATAATTGGAATAACATTATTACTTAGATCCATATTTAGAATTACATTGGCTTCTTAGATTCATATTAAGATCACATTTATTCCTTTGACACATATTTAGGATCACATTTATTTCTTAGATCCATATTTAGAATTATAGTTTTTCCTTAGATCCATCATATAGAATCGCAATTATTTATTTAAATCATATTTATAATCACTGGTTTTAATTCTTTAAGTAACTTGTATATCAATTCATAAAATGCATAATCAGAACACATTCTTTCACTTATATCAGTACTTGAAAAACCGTCCATTTGTTAAATCCATTATTTGAATAAGTGCATTTTTGTAATTCTACATATGTATTTTCTTTCATCCATGATTTTATATCTTTGTTATCATCACTAGGTTAGGGTTTTTACAAACAATATATACAGATACATATTTTGTAAGACTCAACATTATCCATATCCCTAATATTCAAAAATGCCATCAAATTCAAAAGGCAAACGCAATTGATGTATTTCTTGTGGTTTCTGTGACAAAATACAAATACATGCATAAATTTTCAAACAGTCTTCTTCATCAAATCACAAGACATATATCTTGAAAAATTTCACAAAATGTAATTCATGTGTAAATATACATGGTTTGCAATTAATTACAGAATTTTTTAACAATGTACATGTATGAAGTGATGACACATGAACTTGAATTAGGCATTTTATACTAATAATTCAGCCTGACACAATATCTGATACATGTACTCGGAATAAAATATTATAATTCAATTACTTTAAAGCATATAAAAAGAACATTAAAATAAACCTCTTAAGGTGAAAGGACAAGTAAAATGAAACTGTCAATATTCAAAAAGTGATTTTACTTACAAATGTATACTGGCATGACTGGTCACTTATTGAATGTCAGTAAGAACACGGTTTTGCGGAGAGGCGAAGCAAACGGTTTTTGCATTTTATTTTTACCGTTATATTGTCAATTTTATCAATCACTAGTGTAAGGAATGTAACGATGATAATTTGACAAATCGATCATTGCGATCACCGTTGATGGGATGTAGCATTAATTCTGTTTCAGTGTTTTGTTGTTTGGACGTTAACTTATTAATACACACATTTCAACATACCTACCAGTTTTTTTCTGTGACATGTATTCCAGTAACAGCGGGTTGAAATCTTCAAAATCTGCTGAATAGTATATCATCAACACACAAAACAATCGCATCAGCTGTTCGAAGACGGTTTGTGTTTACGTCTTTTTCAAGTACTGATTTGACGGAACGTCACCTATTAACCAATCAGAGTCCAGGTATTTGTTCTCGTGACTTGGTACTCAGCATTCATCTAAATACCAACATTTTGTTTTTGGAACGGCCCGTAAAGCGCAAGAAATCACCTTAACATACCTGCGCTCCAGACTACATATAGAAACCAAAGGCTCCACGGAGCCTGTAATCGCTCACCTGGCAAACTTTTTTTTTGTTACACTGTCTGCATGTTTGCAATTTCATATGATTGCAAAGGACTAACTGATTAGAATGAACCAACCAGAACACATTGTGTGAAATATATAGGGATCATTCATGACATGTTAAGTTTTTTATGTGTTGTTTT
>JARWCS010377749.1:0-10032 GCA_034783895.1 Geukensia demissa
AGCAAAGTTTGTTCTAAAAAAAAATGGTACAAGAGCTTTGGAAAAGAATCAATTTTCTAGAAATATCACTCTTTTCCATTTGTAATATAATGTCCATCTTGGCTGGTGGGCAAAGATATCAAAATAATATTGTAAGATAGCAATTGAAGGAACAATTGAAATGGCTAAAATCACCAAGCAGTTTCACAGAAATTTAGTCCCTGAGAATGAACAATAGATGTCTGCTTAATAATAGCATAAGGTTGATTTGCTTAGAAAAATTTGAGATAACAAATGCCAACATCATTTTAATGCTGAACACTAGTATGCATACCTGTATCGCCTTATCACTTAGTTTGTCATACAAGTATCGGAACTTTTCTATCATCTTAGGCATGTCCTTAGCACACTTGGACAAAGACAATGATTTAAACAAAACCATCATGTCTGGCCATAATGGCTCCATCTGGTCACCTCTGAAAAATAGTACATAATAATATACTTAGATCAATAAATCATCATGTCATATTAACACAGTCATCTCAAAAACTAGTAAAAATATGAGAAAAGCTCATATGATAACCTGCTCCCCTATGTGTACCAATGGCAAGTCCATGTTTTTCTATGGAAAACCCAAAATATGTTTTGGAACAAAAAGATAAAAGGTGCAGAAAGGCATTATATAATAAACATTCTGATAAAAATTCACTGAACTGAACAAGAGTTGTCACAGACCACAAAATGGGCACCCCAACATGCAGTTATGACCAATCCATGTTTTGTAATAGGAAACTCGAAATAACATTTGGAACAAAAATCAAATTTGGAGGTGCACAATGGGTCTCAATATACAGTTTAACTTTCTTCATTTAACTCACATGTCACATGTCATAACTCAATGGAAAGATAATACCCCTTAGACTGATACACACAATTTTTAAATGAGCTGAAGAAATACAGTCATAACTGTTGACTATTTTAAACATAGGATTGGGTCTTCCTTTGTCACCATGGAAAACTTTGCCTCGTGAGGCTATGACAAAAAGATGACCCATTGATGCTCAAATATGTCTAAGTGATTAATATGGCTGTCATTTGAAGCAGTTCCCAACAATTAAAACTTCTACAAGTAACAACTGTAAAGGACTGCTGGTGTTTGAAACAACTATGAACAGATATTCACCACTCTCAAAGAAGTTGGAAGTAACTACCACAGTTAAATTCACAGTACTTCTCAACTTTCAGCAGCCATTCCCTTGATGGGAAAAGACTGTGTACGATACGGACAAAAATAATCTGTTGATAATGAAAAAGCCTGTTTTCAACTAGTTAACAAGTCATTATTTTCAGTTGGAGGGGATAGAAAAAAAACAATATTAGAAGTTTTGATTCCAACGCCAATAAATGTATTTCACATTATGAAAAAAAGAATTTCTTTGGTGGGTAACTAACTGCAAATTAATAATTGGATATTTTTTTTCTGTTTTTGATGATTACCTTATAAGGACCAATAAATTAAACAGGCTTTACCATTAGTGGGAAATTTAAAAAGTAAAAGCCCTTTTAAGTCATTGTTAAACAAAACTTTCACTCACATAATCTTGAGTTTGCCTCTCAGGAATAAGAAGAATTTCTTTGGCATTGGGATACTTTTGATGGGATAATCTTTATAACTCAACTATAAAAATCAACATATATATCAGCTTGTCTTATTCCATACTGATATCTGGTTGTCAATTCTTGAGGGGGGAGGGGGTAAAATCTAACGGAAAAACATTCTTACTCTACTTTAGCGATGTACTCCACATAATCAGTAGCTTCACTTAGTTGTCTACCCCTTGGAAATCCTTCACTCAACACAAAATCTCCAATTTTCTTCAGATGTTCACCTATCACTTTGGTATCTGGAAAACCCTGTAAAAGTTACACAAAGCATTTATGGAACTCAACTGCAGCAAGATATGACCACAGCCTGTTGGCATGAGAAATTTGGAAAACCAGGCCGAGACCACAGCCTGCTACATTCCCCTTTACTGCAGTTATATTATGATATTTAACATTTATACAAAAGAAAAATCATTATTTGCAAAAAACCATGAATGACAAAGACTTGGGGTTGAAATTGCAAAAGAAAACCGATTTGAGCATGTTCCAGGAATTTATCAAAATTGGAACTGCCACATTTATAATCTTAACACTGCATAAGATAACAACTGATCCTCTGATTCTAATTTTTTATGGTTGCTAGGAATTTTTCCAAAAGGTAACAAACCAGAAAGACTTTCAAAAAATTTACCAAAATGGAATTATCATAAATTTAAATCTGAAAACTTTTCATTATTGTCATTGATCATCTGATGTTGTAATTATATGATTGCAAAGTGTTATTTAAAAAATAACAATTCTGACAGTCTTCCATGAATTTTACCAAAGTTGGAATTGCTATACTATTTAATTCTTACACTCATTATGATTGAAATGTATCTTGTTTATGGTTGGCAGCCCAGGAGTCAATTACATGAAAATGTAATGCATTACAATACCATTAATTTGCAAATTTGAGCATTCAATAACCATTACCATTTCTCAAATTTGTTGATGTTTTGCATTACATTACACATTACTTGCCAATGTAATGCATTACATTACACATTAATTGCCAATGTAATGCATTACATTACACATTACATAAAAATGTACATCACTGCATTCAGGCATCCTAAATGAAAACTAGATTTTGAAAACTTTATATACAGATACAAATACTGTTAGTAAGTTACATGTTGCACTTAATCATCATTAAAGTTGCAAAGGTATTGTCATTAAGTGAACACCTATCAGGTCTGAATATTTAAACTCATACACTGAATTGAATGTGTTATTGAATGTCCTATGTTTCGGTTCTAATGCTGCTGATGAGAGGTTACTCCTTGAAATGTAGGTATAGCACACTAACATTTCCCACATTTTTTCAACATTGGTAATTTTGTATTTTATATAAAAAGTTTTTCATTATTTGATTATGCATTATTTCAAAAATTAATATTTATGAACATCAAAGATATTTAACCGAAGGAAAATGACCACAGGCTTTTTGTCAGGTAGTGTGAAAAATTCAGATATGAATACATATTTGTGTAATCTTTTAATTGGAAAGGACTGTGACACAATAATTAGTACAAAAACAACATTATGTACATTACAAAAAATTAAGCCCATTACACATTACATCACCATTACACCATGGCTGTGGTCATATTGGTTAGAGGCAACAGATAACAAACATAATATTAGTAAATGAGGACACCAGGATAATACATGTAACACCAAACTCTGGTTGCAATTGGCTCATTTGTTTTTTATGAGAAGAAAATTTTTATGAACTTTAAAACACGTTTTCTAATTAACTAAGTTCTGCTTTGGCCCCCATCTTGGTTTGTGGGGATGCTTTGATCCCCATTTTGGTTGGTTGGGATGCCTTAAAAAATTTTAAAGGGTAAATAAAAATAATTCCACTGGGGTTCGGTTGAAATTGTTGCAGTAGTTTCAATCAAGAAGGTTTTAAAGTGAATTTCTCATCAGATCCTTTGTAAAAATAAGTTTGGCTGTGGTGGTCACCTTAGTTTAGAATATTTTTTAACACATAACAAATATAATTTATTGCTCATTTGCTGTAATCAATACTTCTAAGGGTACAGCATTCTCCTCAGAAGCCCTAAGTGTCAGTACCAACAAGTGAAGGGATGCATGTATATGTATGTGCATATATATCATATAATAAATTTACAAGTATATAAATTATATTGTTTGTACACATTCATCTAAATAAAGATAGATAATGAGCAGATTACACATTGTGAGCTTATACACATTACGTTTAAATAGTTTTTAACTTGAAAGTATTAAGATATGACTATCAATGTTTTTCTTGACTCTTGGAAATACAGTACATATGAGGTGTTCCTAGATTAAGAGAAACTTATACATACCAGATGACAATATTAAATGTTTAGAATATGTTTAGTAAATTTCCAATAGGATCATACGTTAAACTATCTTTGGCTTTGTCCCTAATCTAGATAAACTGGTGGGGTTGTCAGGAAGAGAATTCCAATAAGTTTGATTTCTGCTGACTCAACAAAGAAACATATAATAGCGAGGGACAGGTTTCTGGCTAAGCCTCACTGAAAGATTAAGAAGCTATAGAACTGAACCACATTAGTGAATTCCCACAGGATCATATATGTTAAACTATATTTGACTTTGTCCTCAATAAAGGTAAACTGTTGTGGTTGTCAGGAAGAGAATTTATTATTCCAATAAAGTTGGACTGCTGTTGGCTGACAACAGGAATGTATAAAAGAGAGGTACAGGTAACTTGCAAAGTCTTATATAAAAATCAGAATAAAATGATAAATAAATTAATGCAAAATAATGGCAAAAACACACATGAACATTTATATTGTAAGGAAGACAAATGTTAAATGTGAAGCTGCAGTATTCCTTGATGTTATAAGTCTCTTTTTATTGAATAATTGCTGGAAAGTTATCAGTACCTTGTAGGGGTTTCTGTCGTAGAGATACCAGAAAGTGTTACCGCAGTAGTGAAGAGTCTCGTGTAGTTCATCTGGAACATCATTGGTATGAAGCAAGTAAAACAAATACAATTCTAAAAACATTGTCCAGATCTCCGGTTGTTTGTAATCATCTCGGTCTCTAAAATTAAATACAATAAAATCTGAAAACATGGCAGAGATGTCTAGCTGTTTGTTATCCTCTCTGTGTTTGAAATGAAATAAAATAAATTCTGTAAACATTAACCAAATCGTTCAATGTTTATAGTCCTCTCTGTCTCTAAAAATATTCAACTGTTGCAGTTTCTAAAGATTTCATTAATCTCTATTGGGTATTTTTTTCTTGCATATCCTCATTTTCCTGATTGTTAATCAGAATAAATTTTCCATATAAGTGAATTTCCATAAATAAGCACCCAATCCACTTAACAGATACATAATAGAATAGACAAAATCTGAGATTTGATCGAGTCTGAAATATATCCTACTGCTCTTTACAGACCAATCTGAAGGATTCTTATTTCCCCCTTCCTACAATGAAATGTAAAATTGTCATTTTCTCTTTGAATTTGGGGTTCTTAAATTATACAAAACTTCTCTAATAGGAAGAAAGCCCACTATAGTATCATTTTACCATCATCAGTAATATTTGACACTAGAAAGTTTATTTCTGCCAGTTGTGCACAAAAAATAAAATGCTGAACCATTTTAAAAATAAAATGGAGTTTGGGGCACTTATTTATATGAAAACATTTAAAAGCAATTAATCAATGACATAATACTTGTCTTGCCTGACATTGCAGCTTATCTGGAAGAATATTCCAACAAGAGTCATCCAGATCCATACAACATTAAAGTTCTATACCGCTCACTGCATGACCTAATCACAAATTACTTTAAATGCTTTCAAGGATTCCAAAGTGAACATCATAATCTGCCTGTGTGCGGCTCAAAAATCCCTCAGCAAATAAAAGCTAGAAAGTTTATTTCTGCCAGTTGTGCACAAAACATAAAATGCTGAACCCATGGAGTTTGGGGATACTTGTTAGATTGAAAACATTTATAAGCTGTTTAACACTGACATAATACAGTGAAACTTCTCTAAACTGGCCAGCTATGGGACAAAAAAATTTGGCCAGTTTGAAGGGGTGGCCAGATTACAGAGGTTTGTTTACAATAGCAAAAACAATCAGGGCATCTGTAATTGTGGCCAGTTTACAGAGGTTGGCCAGTATTCTGAGGGACCGGTTTAGAGAGATTTCACTGTATTTTGTCTAGCCTGACATTGCAGCTTATCTGGTAGAATATTCCAACAAGAGTAATCCAGCTTGAGGAGACCTCTTGATTTCTAAATACCCTCTGTTTATCTCATGATTGGAGTGCAGTCCCTCTGACATTTACCCCATATCTCTTCATTTTTATCCATACAACATTAAAGTAATTTACCGCTAACTGACTTGATCACAAACTTACCACAAATGTATACAAAGATTCCAAAATTGGATGAAAAATAAAAATTTTTCATCCCTTGCAAAATCGCATTTTTTACCCTATAACCCCTTTTATACAAAAAAACGGTAAATGCTACAAAAAAAATGCTTGGAGTATTGTTGCATTTTCATGAGGAATCATTTGGAAGAAGCCCCATCAAAATCGGATTAAAAGTAAAATTTTTCATATTATACATAATTGAATTCACCCTCCCCCCCACTACTTTGACCTCTTTTAGCTCTAAAACAGTAAAAGATAGAGAAAATACAATGACATACTTCTGAAAGCTCATTGAGAGGAACCAATGCAAAAACCCCATCAAAATCAGATAAAAAATAAAAATTTCTCATCTCCTGCAAAATCACCTTTTTTAAACCCATTGACCCCTTTTAAACAAAATAATGGTAAATGCTACAAAAAAATGCTTGAGGTAACTTTTGTTGCATTTTTCAAAATGACTAATTTGCCACAAAACCCTATCAAAATCGGATGGGAAATAAAAAAGTTTCAAAAATTAGGGCATGGCCATTTTGGACCCCTATATCTCAATAACAGTAGGTCATGATGCTTGTAGCCTATTATGTTGAATTTTTCATGGGAATACAAAGAAAAAACCCCATTAAACTGGACAAAAAGTAAAAAACTTTGAAAATTGAAAAATCCCCTTTTGGACCCTCCTTAATTAAACGGTCGGGGCTAGATCTCAACATGTATTTTGTATTGGGTATCATTGTGTTAAAATTTCAAATGGATCCAAATAATAGAACAAAAGTTATTGAATGGAAACCTAACTGTCTACTGCCGACGCTGACAACATGCCCATAACATAATAGGATCACAAAATTTTTGTGGTCATATAAAAACGGTTGACCATTAGAAGGGAACATCCTTTAAGAAATAAAATGGTGCAAATATTTTACAATACTTACTTTACAAATGAATTAAGTAACCGTGGAATGTAATTATTCATCAGACTCTTGTAGTCTGCTATAGACATGTCTTTCTCTGGAATATACTGGTGTTCTTTCATTGCTGACACCATTTGTTTTAATTTTTCTCCTTTAATTTTCTGGAATCATACACAGATATCACAGTGTGAACTTTTAAAAATAGGTCAAAACATATACCCTAAATTTCAGACTACAAGGCAAGATTTTTTTTCTTAAAAATGGATGATTTTCCCATTACATGTACATGTATCAACTTAGTGGAATATTGCAGCTTAGACCTATATGTGGTCCACAAAGGCTTAAAGTCCAAGAAATACAATACAACAACTAGTATCTCTTGGTCTAAACAAGAAATTTCTTTTTAAAATGTAACTGGGTTGAAAACGCCCATTGGTTTAATCAGTCTGTGTGTCTGGTTTTGTCATTAAGAGTTTATTATTTTGTTTGTATCTAGAATTTAGTTTTAACATTGAGTTATTGCTTATTTCTTGTTGAAGCCTTTATACCATCTGGATTGTTTGATTGTTTTCAGAGGATTATTAATAACTCCTTTATTGTGTGATTTTTGCTCATACATGAAACCAATAAAAGTCATGCCTGGATGTTTAAATTTTAACTGTATGATTTAGATTTTGAACTCTCATTGTCAGTCAAGTATATATTTAGCTTTATAATTTACTCTTTATAGTTTTCTATCCATTTTGTTAACATTTCAAAAAACACAGAAAAGATACACAGACACACTGTAAGATATTAACAGAATGTTTTATTGCAAAATAAACTGTTTATTACTCCACAAATCAACATGTTAATCTGGAATGATTAGGACCCTATTAGCATGCTTTGTCCTCTCACATGGCTGTCACAGTTCAGGAATTGGGGCTTTGGTTTTGGAGTATTTGCATTTTATTGGAATGTTTTTTCCCATTCTATTTTTATACTAACTTGATTTTAAACATGCAAATTTATCTTATTTAACTTCTTATATACACATATTTAATTACCTTTAAATATTCCTGCATCTTAGCTGTTTTATACAGTTTGTCAATCACTTCATAATGTGATGTTCCTGGTCCAACATGTATCATTGCCAAAAGAAAGTCAAATAAACAATCTTGGACATCATTTTCTGTTATGTTTCCTTTTTCAATACTCTCACTGAAAACAAAAGGATTATTTAAAAAATATCTAAGTATTAAAAATATAAGTCATAAATTTATTTTCTTTCCCAATACACTCACTTCTAAAACATTAAAAATTATATTTTAAAATATATAGTTTTGATAACATGGAGGTCAGATTCAGAAAGTATTCAAACGATTAAAGAACATGAACATTTCATGTCAATAAACCTGAAAATTTTACTGGTAACCAAGGGATCAAGTATATTACTGATGATAGTTATATACAATACTGTTATATCTGACAAAATCTGCTATGGGGAGTTGAATTTCAACGGAGGAATATTTTTCTCTTGATATCAATGAATGTTAAAATTCCACTATGTCTCTTTCTAACACTACAGTTGTGACTATCAAAGCACCAACCAATGCTAGCAAATATTCAAATACAGTATATTTATCTCCCATTCATACATATACATCAAATTTTCTTTAAAATATTTTAGTTTCAAGATATTTTAACAATTTGACTATGTCTCAAAAGGCCATATATATATTGAGTACATTCTGTTTATAACTTACTCTACAACAGTTTGCAGTATATTCATGGTTCTAGTGGCCATCCATGTTCCTGGAGAATATCTCGGCACATCCTGGACATATTTTTTTAAACAAATCTTCTTTATAAAAATGTTAATGATATTCTTCAGCTCTGGTAACTTGACTTTTTTTGCCAACTCACATACATCGTTGAGGTCATCTTGAAGAGCAGATTCTGTTTCACTGGTGGAATTCACATAATCATATTTGGCTATAACTTTATCCATTTTGTTTCTTCACTGAAAATTAGAAAACATAATTATTTTTGTGGTCAGCAATGGTTTTCACAAAAGGCTTAAGTCCAAAATTGATCGTTAGTACGTCATAATTTGAGACAGAAATTACACTTACGACATTTTGTGAAATTTACTGCTGGTTTACAGCTAAATGCTGATCTAGGCAGGTCTTGTAAAGTCTTACAGGATTAAACTAATCTTGGTCTTACTGCATAACTACTGATCTGGTCAGGTGTTAAGGCATGAAAACTAATCTGGGTATGACTCACAGCATGAAGACTGATCTGGGTAAGTATTAAAGCATGATGACTAATTAATGCATGAAGATTAATCTGGGCAAGTCTTAAAGCATGAAGACTAATATCTGGGCAAGTCTTAAAGCATGGAGACTAATCTGGGCAAGTCTTAAAGCATGAAGACTAGCCTGGGCAGGTTTTTAAGCATGAAGAATAATCTGTGTAGGTCTTAAAGCATGGACATTAATCTGGGCAGGTCTTGCAGCTTGATGACTAATCTGGGCAGGTCTTAAAGCATGAAGACTAATCTGGGTAGGGTTTTGCAGCATGAAGATTGACCTGGGCAGTTCTTAGCACTGGACTTGGATGGTCTTATGTCATATATACTGATATTGGCAAGACTTACAGTGTGAGAACTGACCAGGAATAGTCTTTCAGCATGAAGACTGACCTGGGCAGATCTTACAGCATGAAGACTGATCTGGGCAGGTCTAACAGCAGGAAGACTAATCTGGGCAAGTCTAAAAGCATGAAGACTAGCCTGGGCAGGTCTTTAAGCATGAAGAATAATCTGTGTAGGTCTTAAAGCATGGACACAAATCTGGGCAGGTCTTGCAGCTTGATGACTAATCTGGGCAGGTCTTAAAGCGTGAAGACTAATCTTGGTAGGGTTTTGCAGCATGAGTATTGATCTGGGCAGTTCTTAGCACTGGACTTGTATGGTCTTATGTCATATATACTGATATTGGCAAGGCTTACAGTGTGAGGACTGACCAGGAATAGTCTTTCAGCATGAAGACTGACCTGGGCAGATCTTACAGCATGAAGACTGATCTGGGCAGGTC
>JARWCS010377760.1:0-10031 GCA_034783895.1 Geukensia demissa
GCCAAAACTTGAGAGACTCAGTTAGGTGAAAAGTACTCTGGTTCAATACATTGTTACATCTTTGTCCTACTTAACGTCGATACTTTTTTTATTTTTAGCACTTGCTCAATACCTCAATTTATTTGGCTACTAATGACATTGTTTATTTGGCTACTAATGACATGTTAACATTAAAGCCAGCTTTCGTATATGTCTTAGCCTAACAGAACCAGGTTTGTTATTTACTATATATGAACTTACCATCAGACACGACGAAAAATCTTCTGGAGCTTGTTACTTCTTCTAGTTTGTTGTTTTATTTGTAATTGTGTGTTTCTTGTGTATAGACTTTATATTAAAATTTGATGTTGTTGGGTTTTTGAAAATCTGTTTTAGGTTTGTTTGTCACACCACTGTACCAGGTTTGGGAAGGATTGAGTTCTCACAAACACAGTTCGACTATAACAGGAAGGGAATCGAATATTAGTGAACGACTAGATGTGCTTGGATTTCTTGGGAGTATCTCCTCAAGTGTGGATAATAGAACATCAGTTCGGCGACTGTGAAAGCAGCTGCAAAGTTTTCGTCAATTTATTTGACAAATCTACCGAACAGATCAAGAAAAACACAAGAAACTTCATTAATTTTGGTACTTGCATAAAGAACATTGATATTTCCTTTATCCACTTGCTAAGGGAAGGTTTAGAATCCCACTGAAATCAAGAATGCTGGTCAAAGGTTTGTCGTTGTGTTAAATATATTTTTACATGAACTTTTTTTATAATATTTATGGGCGAACGCTATTTTTAACGAATACAAATCCGAGTATTTGAGTTTTTTTTTTTACTTTGTTTAGATCTTGGACTTCCCGTGTTTTGGTTCAAATGCTACTGATGAGAAGTAACTCCTTGAAATGTACATATAGCATACATAAATTCTCCATATTTATTCAACATTGGTAATTTTGTATTTTGAAACCACTGGGTCGATACCTCTGCTGGTGGACCAGGAGTCCCCGAGGGTATTCACCAGCCCAGTTGTCAGACTTGTCTGGCATGAAATTTATCAAACAATGTCTTACTAAAATTTTGCTGCATTCGTTTAAAATTCTAAAGCCCTGAAAATACGGAAAAGCCTCGAAGAGTATTGAGCCCAGTTGTCAGACTTGTCCAAATAAATTCTCCATATTTATTCAACATTGGTAATTTTGTATTTTATTTATCTCTATTTATTGAATACAAGTATAACACAAAATGTCCTACAAATAGTCATAATGGGGCCAATATAGTTTACCTATGAAATTCTTTAACAAGTTTTCCAGCACTTGAAGAGGGCATTAGTTTGCACACCATACAAAATCAACCAGCTCTGGATTTTGAAAATCGTAAATGATTACTGCCACGGTCTTTTCATCTGCAAAATTTTGACGAACAATTGTTTTCAACAAACTGTTGGTATTCGAATTTACAGAAGCCGTTATCCTCTCATTGTCAACATTTTGCAGTATTCGTGTTAAATCATTAAGTTCGTCTAAGGACTCGCCAAAACAAGAGCAACGAATTAATAAGTTCTTTTTTCAATTTGTGATTTGAATTCAGATAATGTTATCAGTTTAAGTGCCATTACAGTAAGATATTAATTAATTTTGTTTCCTGACATTGAAAATTGATATATATATTAAGTTTAAAACTTGATAAAAAATGATTCTTCTTTTGTATGAGGTCTCGAGATTCAACCGAGAACTGAAAAGCCAAATGCTACATGGGGGGTTTTTACTCATCGTCAACCATGTGCTAGATGGGATATATTAACTCATCGTCAGCCAAATGCTAGATAGGATATTTTTAGTCATCGTCAGCCAAGTGCTAGATGGGATTTTTTTTATTAAAAGTCAGCCAAGTGCTAGAAAGGATATTTTATTCATCGTCAGTCAAGTGCTAGATGTGATATTTTACTCATCGTAAGCAAAGTGCTAGATGGGGTATTATTGCTTCCATATCCGTCTTCAACATTTAAGCCGTTAATTTTACCTCATATAAGCTTTATATTTAATAATAGTTTTTTGGTTATACTTTCATGTTTCAAAAATCAAGACGGATTCGTGCGGGACAGATTAGAACTCACCTGGTACAAGTTCTGACATTTTTTGAATTTATGTGGAAATTTTAAAAGGTTTCGGCTGGTAGTGTCTTCTTCTGCCTAAACTGCTTATTCCCATGTTTTCTTATCTTTTTCTTTTGTCTCACATATATTTCCCTTCTTGATTTCTCTTGCATTAGCTCTATACAAATAATACACACATATATGTATGAACATGGTATTAATCTTTTACATATGGTGTCAATTCTAGTCTTATTAGTAAAAAACCCACTAATACCATTAATACAAGATGATTATTTACGCCAGAAGGAAGTAGCTGTAAGAAAAACCATTGTGATATTAAATACCTTGTAATGTTGGTCAATCTAATTCCTGACCATCCTTGTATTGGTATATTGATATTGATTAAATAGATTATGTATGTGAATATATCATGTCAATATATATTATTTTATTATGACAAAATAAGGTTTTACTAAGATAACACGTGAAACATGTACCAAGTGCACCAAACTGGCATCACAATCCTCTTATCATTAAAGCACTAAATGTAAAACGAAATATTTTGACTTGTTATTTTACACCAGAATTAAACCATGGCAACTTTAATAATTATTCCTTATATTTCAGACGAAAGGGAATGGGATGCATTTATATCATATAAATGTGACGATAAAGACGAGTCATTCGTACTAAGGCAATTATATTCCAAACTGGAAGTAGAAATGGGTTTTAAATTATGTCTTCACTTCAGAGACTTCATTCCTGGAGACAGTAAGTTTACTTTGTATATTTTTTTAACCTTGAAGTATCCTACTATATAATGATGTCATTTTTTTTCTAAAATCATTAACTATATTTATGTTAAATATTTTTGAAGCCATCCATCAAGATTTTTTCATTGCATGAGGAAAGGTACTAGTGGATCATAAAACAATAAAATTAGTCATCAAAACATTTATTAAGAATTCGACGTAGGATGAGAAGTTAAACTAAAGTAATATTGATGAAACATGGACCCCAAGTGACCGAAGATGGTAATGTCCTTAGGAATTTCACCACTGTATGATTATATTTAAATTGGATAAGCCGTTTTTATGCTACCAAGTAGTGGACCACATGCGAAAGATATACTGTTTATTAACTAAGAAACTCCCATAACCCTGAAATAAACGGCGGAAAAGCAGTTCAAATGAAGGGTGACAACAAATCGCTAATCCTAGCATTACACTTAAGTTGGAGATGAACCGAATAATGTCTGGAAAGTCGAAATGTTTAAGGAATGAAAATTCACTTCATGCTCTTTAGTTAAAGGTACTTGAAAGAGATTTTGTGGATTTCCAATTTAGTTTATCTAACAGAAGCTGGGTAGCCAGTAGTACCACTGTGAAAGAATCTATCATTTATCTGGTTATGTTTACTGATTTGTCACAATATAAAACAATGCCACATAAATAGATATAATATCTTTAAAAAAATCTAAAATATATAACTTTTTTCAGCAATTGCCAACAACATAATTAGAGCAGTGCAAGGTAGTCGTCGAACAATTCTTCTTTTAACTCCGAGGTATGTACAGAGTGAATTTACAAAATTTGAATACCAGATGGCACAAACGGAGATGTTAAAAAGACGTCATAGAATTATTCCTCTGGTATTGGAAGATATAAATCCTGTAAGAGGTGAACTGGATCCAAATTTAGAACAAATAATTCATTCTGTAACGTATCTTGAATGGCCTGGAAACGACGATAGTTTAAAAATTCAGAAATTTTGGAAGAAACTTGTTTTGTCAATGCCAAAGAAAAAAGACGTCGAAGAACGTCGGAAAGCTTTGTCAAGTAGCAGTACTCCAACAAGTTACACTTTTAGCAGCCAAATTTCAGAAATTCCACTAGTGACCCATTCTGTCTCTGTTGATTCATCAAGTAGTAATAGAGTCTCTATGATATCCAGTGATACTAATACGACTGATTATATACCATCAGGACCAGTAAAGAACAACGAAATTATATTAAAACTAAACGAGGAATCGTATGACGCAAATAGCAATGAAAGAAAACCGTCAAATTTAAATTCAAATATACACAACTACCTCGATCTTATAGACCCCGGTTCGGTAACCTGTTGACATAAAAAATATTCTGTTAAGTCATCCGTCCGTCATTGGTTTGTAGTTTGATGTGAAAGACAGGAATAGGGCATTTTAGCCGATAGTTTTCACATGATAAATACTCAAATATTCGTCAAAAACTGAACTCAAGGAAGTCATACCCGGCTGTTGAATACTTTATGTGTCAATTGACCGATTCAAAAATTCAACTTCCGTCCTCGTAAAACGCATTGCGCAATCTTACCGTCCTTGTAAATGACGTCTTGACCAACGAAAAGACGTTCCCAGAATTCCGTTGCATTTCTGAAACGGTCCATTGACACAGTCAAAATCCTGGAAAATAAAAAAAACTGGGTTTTGCTGCTAACTATCTTTATATGAGTTACATGGCTTAAATCCACATTTTCAACGTAGATTTTATAGGTTATTATTTTTTATGCAAATAAGAAAATTCCCTAAGCATAATTTGCATCTGACAGAATAATAACCCTTTCATGACGCTATACTGAAAATCTGTTTTATAGCATAAATACTGTAATATAAATAGAAGGTGTTTTGAGACATTTTTTTATAAAAAGCTTGTTATGTCTTAAATTTTTAGCTTTATTTATCATATTTAACAATATTTATTCATTGAATGAATCGGTCATTGCTACAATTTTTATTAATACTATATACGAGAAAAGGTCTGAACGACAGGCATAATACTTATGTACATTTGACTAAATTGAGCTACCGGTTTTGGCTAATTCTAACACAAGCCGATTCCCTTCCTGCGAGACAGCATTTTGTTGTTCTAGACAGTATAGATGTAGACTTCGTGTGCTCATATGAAATTCTAAGTTATATGGTTTATGGAACTTAATTCCGAAAATTACCAAATTTTTTTTTTAAGTTTTGCAAATTTCTTTATAATAGTAAAAATTTTATTATGGAAAAGGCACACAATTACGTTTTTTTTTTCACATTATGAAGATATAATTTAGTCACTAAAGTTGTCTGGCGTTCATATTTTTGTCTTCATATACCACATTGAAATGCGAAAGACTCGGTTACGGTAACGTACTTTACTAACACATCACTAAAAAGCAATTGTATACATATTCTGTCAGCATTGTTACCAGTTTATTTCATTGCAAGTACAGTGTATGTTATATTCAAATCGGAGCATGCTACTGTTTTTACATCTATGAAAGATCTCAAAAAATACGGGTTAAACATGGAATAAATATTAATAATGTTGTCACCTTTTACACCTTAGTGTTACTTTGTAAATTTATTATGTAAAATGTCAATGGTTCGAAAAAATGTTAGCAATATATATATATTATATACATCATGTTGTCACATAATGATGCAACAAGATTTATGAATAAATGAATAAATAGACGTTTTGTTTAATGCGATTTGCTTATTAAATACATGTAAGTGGCAAAATGCAAAATACACAAGAGAATGGGGAATTTTGCATCAAAATATTATTTGTTAACCAATTTTGGGGGGTTATATGTGGGTCTTATTTAAGGGTGAGTGCTGCTCAAGTTCACCCATATTGACAACTCCGAATTTATCCATTCTATAGCATTAATATTTTTTGTCCAATGAACCCCACTTTTCTTTTAATAATTTCATTAAATGTATTTGTAAAATTGAATTTAAGAAGTTTTCATGGAGTCCTTTTTATTCCTGCGTGGGTTTTATAAGATAAACCCACTAAGGCAAAACCTATGTAAAATTTAGAGAAACCACTTCCCGCCAAATCTTTAAATGCTTATATATCTAAAAACGATCATACATGTACTGACCCATCAATTTTTCTGCTTATTTTGTTCAAAGATGGGTGGCATTAAAATCACGCGTTAGCTTGTGAAAATATATGAATTTTTTTATCATAGCAGCGAACATCCTTAAACGTAATTGCTTCCTGGAAGTGACATTTTGCATGAGCATGCGTGAGACAAAGACCAAACATTATGGGAACTTCATAATAATAAAAGATATAAATCAGATTCAATAACCTGAAAATGCTCTAAATCACGACTGAATGAAATTTCGAACTAAATATTTTAGTGCACCGGATTAAATCTAATTTATGTAAAGTTAAGAAGTATTGGATCAAGGTCAATCATCAGCTCTCCTGCCAAAAAATCATTTCAGATGGTCGACGCCAAAAGTTTAATTTATATAATATAATAGATAAATAATGGATGAAACTTTATGCAATGTTAAGAAACAACGGCCCTATAAGGTGGAATGATGTAATGATGAATTTAATAGCGAAAAACCTACGCACTCCTCAAATGCTTGACATATAAAGTATAGTCGGCCTGAGGATACAAGGTTTCGTATCAGTGAGTTTGCATCCGTCTTGATAATGTTCGTTTCTATATAAATACAGGATAAATAAATGTAAAATAAAAGAATGAATCGTGCAAAAAGATATCACCATCAAATTCGCTAAACACATGAAACTAGATTTAAGAAACTTTTTCAGTTTATTGAATAACGGGGTACTCTAAAATGCCATGCTGTTTTTGAAAGTTGAGAAATCCAGAAATCGTACATGAAAACATAATAAATGTGACATAAGAACGCAATTATTGCCAAATCTGTTTAAGCTAAAAACTTATTCAAACGATTAAAATCTATGTAGAATATCGCCGACGTCTTCGGGAAAAATAGGATTTTTAAGATTGTTAGTCAACGACCAACGGCATCGACAAAATAATGAAAGATAAATATTATGTAACGTTGTACATTTCTAATACCATCTGTTGAAATTAAAGCAAAAACATCTAAACTTTTATCATTTAAATGTTGAATCAACATGTAAAATAGAATTCGAAAAAATAATACCAAAATCCGTTAAAAGATATCCCTTACATTACTGTAAGGAATGGTCAAATCCAACAACGGATGCCTTCAAATGACGGGGAACACGTACTTTAACTTTTTTAAATGATAAATTAAGCAGCATGATATTATCGAAAGGCATCGATACTTCACCTGTAAAACTTATATCATTACTAACTGAGGACTTCTGACCAATAGTTCCTCGTCACTTGGGACAATGACTAGATCACAAATAATAGAATAACAATACAAATCAAGTCATCTGAAAATGCCTGGAAGTGGGAAAACCCGTTGCTTTTGTCCCAAATTCAAACGCATATTCCCATTTTTATTTGCCAATTTTGATAACCAATGAACAATAAATCTTTTTCAAGTTCTTATGTATTAGTGAAGTACTACTTGGTGCAATACTTTTCGAAGCCTTTCTGTTTTATCAGTACTTTAGAAGTAAACAAATGCAGCAAATATCTGCAAAACATTATTTGATAAATTTCAAGGCTGGCATACGCTCCGGAACATCTGGTCCACCAGCAGACAGAGAGGTATTCCTCGTATTCGAGACCATTAATTAGTACTTGGTGATAAGTCATGACTTTTACGTCAGTGTCTTTGACTTCATATCCATGGTCTAGACTAGGATAAACTTTAATAGTGCTTATATCGTTTTTTAAGCACTGAGACACCAACAATATCGGTCTGCTTATTAGATTACGATACGTCTACAGTTCTGTATTAAGGGGGAATAATCAGACAGGATACGACAAATTTGCAAATAAGAAAAAAAATAATAAAATGAAATAAAATAAAATATAAAACGAAACAAAAATTTGCTTATTTAAAATCTTCAGGCGATAAGTGTAAACAAATGCGGGGATAGCTTTGTTGTGAATTCTGTATAGGGAGATATCTTCATTTTGCAAGTGTTTTATTAAGTATTATTATTGTTGTTAAGTTATTTTCAACGTGGTTTGCTATGATTTTGCCTTTAATTCGATGTGGGAATATTTTCGATCCATAAAAAATGTTAATAACACAAGTATCATTTGCCTGTTTGAAGTCGAGTTGCGGTCATTTGAACAATATTTGCTTAATTTTACGTATACACGTTTAATTAGTAGGGGTTATTTAGACGTCACAATCAGTGGGATTCCACCCTATTGGAAGGCCTTCTAACGACCTATAATTTCATTCGTTTCTTTCTGAGATGATGCATAGTCTTCTTGTATCTACTTCACATACATTTTACTTGATGACGTCACTATGGTGTTATAATTTAGCATCAGGGTAGCAAAACTGTCAATTGTAGGCAATTTAATGTTCGTGTTTTGTATCCGTATGGGTATCCAAAAATGAATGGTGTGATGTAAATGTCAAAGAGACCACACGACATTTAAAAATTAACGTAGGTCTCCACAATGTCTCGACAAGAATAGATTTACACTCCTGGATTGGTTAAATTACAAGGGTATATGTCCGTAATACTTCAAACAAAGATTTCTTTGACGCATTGTGGTCATACTTGATGATATAATCACAAACTATTGATTTCGTAGATGTAGTAACATTTTTATTTTTACCTTTTCTTTTATACTTAATTACAGATAATAAATCGTATAACATAAATATGAATAAACAAAGTCAAATATTTTATTTTATAAGTAAACATTGTAGCTGATAAATTTGAACTGAACAATCAACAATACATCTACCTATACCAATTGTAAAATTAAAACATAATGACATGTTCTATTGTGTTCTCTATTCCGACATGTTGGCTTATTTCAAAGTTTTATTGTCTGTTTAACATGAATATTAACTTTTATGAAGTATTCAGATATGTTATAACTTTTAATCATTTAATTACACAGCTGCTTGTTCAGTTACAATACTTACTTTAATAAGCAACTTGTCGCATAGGTACATAAAAACAATGTTTTGGTCTCGGTTTTCCTGTGTTGGTTCTAATGCTACCGATGACAGGTTTTCCTTTGAAATGCGCATATAGCATATCATAATTCACCACATTTATTCAACTTTGGTAAATTTGTATCCTACCTCTAGAAAAGATCATTTCTCTTGAAATAAATACAACCGGCCTAACTAAACCCTTTGGTGTACTAATACAATGACATGTTTTGTTCCTTTCAATACCTGATCTTTATAACGTCGCTCGTTATTTTGGACGGGTCAGCTGTTTCACATACTGATAGTTAAAATCCGGGAATTGCATGCAGTGTGTATGCTTTTAAACTCTTAAAATGCAAAATAAATTCTGGTATTAATTTCAAGAGTAAAACTTTTGATATCGGTTTTCTCCATGTACTTCTTTTTTTCAACATTTAATACAACATGGACTAGAGTTCGTGGATTCCATGCCTTTGTTCCTTTTGTTTTCGTTTTATATTTTAGTTTGTTTCAAACTTGTCTCTTTGGACTATGAACTTTTGATTTCTCACATGGGTATTCTACACTGGACTCACAACCGTCGTAAGAAATTGATACATCATTGTTTTGTAAAATAAAATGTAAATCCAAGATATAAATATTTGGTTTAAGGTTAAAATGATTACTTATTTTGTATTGTACATGCAAAATATTATCTTGATATATCAGACTATATATTTGATTTTTTAGGTAAAATTGTTGAGAAATGGGAAATGGATTTGCTAGATAATATGCCACAGAAAACGTCCATTTCATTTGTTAGTCATGATGATCTCTATTTGTTGAAGAAAAGTCCATGCAAATCAGGTATGTTCTCAAAAAAACTGTTCACCCCTTCTCGCTGATTTATTCCTTTATTTAAATGAAGCTGACTTCATACAGAGCCATCTACAGAGAAAAGAGAAAAGTTTGCTAATTTTTTTTTCACGTTCCGCTATATGATGTACTTTCACTGAATAACTCTAAATTTGGTGACTATGGTGACCGCACCTTTCTAAATAAACTTAAAATCAAAGATACTCCGGAGACATAAAATTACCAA
>JARWCS010377771.1:0-10031 GCA_034783895.1 Geukensia demissa
GCAATCTGTTACAAAAATTACATTCATATATATCTAAAACATCGCTGATATACGGTCAAAGCGGACAAGCTGAGAAATATATTCACCGATTTGGAGCCATATTTTAACGAAAAAGCAAGTTCACTATAGCTTAAGTTGAAGTGACGTATTAGGAAAAGTCGGGTTATTAATTGCTAAGATATCGTCAAGATAGCGGTAAGTGTTATTAAAAGTTATTTATTAAATCTGATTAAGATGGACCTTTGTGGAATTTGGTCATACACTTGGATTCATAACAATATAGGAATAAGTCTGCAATAAAAGAGGTACATTTGGTACCCATAAAAATTCCTACAGCCTATCGATAAATCGCCAGACATATTCATTTCTCGCAAGAGTCAGACAATAAATTATTCCCGAGATCATCGATGATTTCAACTTGTTGATATATTCATGCTTAACCTGTATATGATGTGCTAATCCCATGTTTGACCGATGGTGATTGCATCTGAGATTTTTATTTAAAAAAAGAGTTGTGATTGTCATAAAAAATGTAGATATAGGGTCCTGCCTCCAGAATCCAACAGTCAAACAACGGATTGCCTTTGGTGTATCTTTTATATTTTGGTTCATGCCCATGAGCGTAGCAGCCGGGGCCTGGTTGGGCAAAACTATGCTTCCCCCCGCTTATCATCAAGTTTACTTCAGTTCAAACTTCACGTATTACAGAAACAAATAATTTTAGGCCCAGAAACTTGTCGATTTACTACTACTACTTTTTTGCTTGTCACATTAAAAAGTTATCCCCATCCCATTCAAAACCAGTCCTACGCCTATGATGCAAAACTACTGATCAACCTGATTGGAGTAGTTAAGGTAGGGAAAGTACTTTGACTTCGTAATAGTTTGGCGACTTCAGTGGTCGTCTTAAGTTGACATCATTGATTATATAATGCGTAGCTTGTTAACTTCAGGACCTGTTTTTACTTTGAAAAAGATGGTGTTTTAGTTTCAAAATGTTTGACAAGTCGAACAGGTTAATATTTACCGTTGTTTCATGGCTATATTCGGACAATTACGTGGATAACATTATACCATAATTTGCGGTGGTAAAAAGATCTTCAATACTCATCTTGTCAAAATTTCTGCGCAACAGCATTTTTGAGCATCTGTGAACCATGCTTCTGTGAACTGTTCATTATTGTATTTAATTTAAGTAAATAAATGTATGCTACATTGGAAACCCCTAGTCTGATGAAACAAATTAACTGATATTTCTATCAGTTTTTGTAATTTACCATGTGTATCAACATAACTAATTCACAAATTAATAAAAACAAAATACTTCCTCGGTATTATTAGAAAGCTAAGAGACGGTTAGCTTTTTAGAAAAGCTTTTACTTTAACAACTTACTCTTGATAGGGACAGTGTTTAATATTCATCAGTGATTAAAACTAACTCTAGTAAGAGATAAAGTGTTAAATATGCATCACTAGTTACAACTAACTCTTGTTAGCGACAGCTTTTAATATGCATCACTAATTACAACTTACTCTTGTTAGCGATAAAGTGTCTAATATGCCTCCCTTATTTCAACTAACTCTTGTTAGCGACAAAGTGTTTAATTTGCTGCTAATAGCCTCCAGATTCAGATTCGACAATGTAAATCACTTTTTACATATTTTTGTTTTTAATTATATTTCTCTATTTGACTTTGCTAATTATAACCTGTCAAAAATATTCCAGATTGATCAAATTATAACATGACTTGAACATAAAAGGAATAGTAGGTACTGCATCAAGAAATATTTTCATAAAAAATAACGAGAAAACTAATTTTGGTAGAAACAAACCATCAAACGTATCAAGTCCATTTTGCGGATCTATGTTTGTGGACTGACAATCCCCCTGTTGGGTTTCAACAGTCCATGTTGGTGGAATTTCAGTCCACATGTTTAGTGTAACTAGTCCGTATTGGTATCAGTGTTACGTATCACTAGCCAAGCTTGGTGACCACAGCCCTCTTTTGAGTATTATTAGTCCTTGTTGGTGGACTGGCAGTTCCCCCTTGTATATCACTAGGCATATTGGTAACCTGAAATTCCCTAATCGAGTAGGTATCACATATAGTATGAGAAAAATGTCGAGAAAAACGCATCATCTCTACAAAAAATCAACTTGAAAAAAAAGTTAAAATTCAGAAGTCCCCCACAAGGCATACAGCCACTTCTTGTGATAAGTTTTTAATTACCCAAAACAAAAGCAATTACAAGTGTAAAATAAAACGCTCAAAACCTTAATGCTGATAATCATATGTCAATAAAATGCAAATATACCCCTGGATAAAAGTTAAGCACCCCGTGTGTTTTTGAAGTGATTCAGATTCGACGTTCTTGTGACTGATTATGAATAACCATTCAATCTAAACGTGTTTATCAAATGAAATTGTGCATTATTTGGCACAAGAAAACAAGATTATCACCGTAAAAAACAATTTTTAATTTACATATCATGACATCAAGATATGGACAGTTTTCACACTTAAAATTATCTTTAAAGACTTTAAGTATTGTCAGTGAAAGCTCAAAAACGTTATTGAATTGTCAAATTACATTACAAAATGTCAATCATGACCCACACATTAATAATTAGTCATCGATAAGTCAATATTGGGTAAATCCACCGTTTGCCTGGATGACTGCTGCAACACTGCGTCGCATACTGTCAGTTAGACGTCTGATTTGTTGAAGATTTATCTGTCGCCATGCAAGTGAGCTTCTAACTGTTACAATTTCTGTGGAGGAGGCTCCAAAGCCTGTATTCGCCTACCCAATTGGTCCCACAGATGCTCTATATGGTTGAGATCTGATCTCCCGGCTGGCCAAAGAAGAGTGTTGACGGATTCATTCTCTAAATTAGCCTTTACTGCCCTAGAGCGATGAGGTCTAGCTTTGTCATCTATGAAAAACGGTCTTGACGCTAACCTGTGGTTGTCAAATGAGGCACAACTACATGTGTAAACACGTCCCTGGTGTACTTTTCGCCAATAAGGTTGCCATTGATTGTTACCAAATCAAGCTTGCAAAAATGCTAGACGCAGCCCCAACCATAACTGAGCCTCACCAAAAGGCACAGTTGGAACAATGTTTCTTGGAGTGTAAGCTGCGTTACGATGCCTCCAAACACGGGTTCGACCATCATTTACGTGGAATAAAAATCTAACCAGTCTAACCAGTGTATTCGTCGCCAGGTTTGAAAGTTCCAGTTCCTTGTTCTGCACCAGGCCAACCTCTCCCTGCGATGGCGATCGTCAAGTTTCGGGCGTTTTATGACTTTCCTTGACTTCAGTCATGCAGATTTCAAACGATTTCTTACTGTTCTGGTTGACAGATTACGACCAGGTAACCACTGCCTTTTTTGTTGCAAACGGATTTCGTCTGACCAATTTACCAATGCTTCTATCTTCACGTTGGGTTGTTGCAGATGCTCGACCAGATCGGGGCGTTCCTTAACATTCTTGGTGGCAACAGATTTTCTGACCAAACGGCTGGTCACTGTGTAATCATAGCCAAACTGTCTACCTATCGCCTTGTAGGACATACCAGCGAAATTCATGCCAATAATTTGCCATCTCTGTGCCTCTGAAATCCGTCTTCTTGCTATTCTTACGTAAAATGATTTTGCATTCAGAAATTCGGGACTTAATTACAGATTTGATGCACGAGAAAATAGTGGATATTGGACGTGATAAAGAGAACAAGTTGCACGTTGGGACTGATTTAAATGTCACACCTGAACGCTCACATCTGAAATTATGAATATTGCTCAACATCATGAAATTAAACCTTATTTTCAATAAGCAATCCTGCAAAAATATTTGAGGGTGCTTAACCTTTTCCAGATGTATATAAGGCATATTAAACAAATTTAACATTAAGTACTTCTTTGAAGTAGTTTACCCATTTTCCTTCACTAGAGAGTTTCCACACCTATCTTTAACTTGCCTTCTTTGTTGTTACATATATTTAACCACAGAGATACCTGTTAATCATATGCACAACACTGTTTTGGATTTATAAGAAGGACGAATGGTTTGTCTTCTTCTAGCACTAAACGTTCCACATACTTTTAGCGTTCTTCCCTAGCATGGACAAAGGACAAGGGTCGATAAGGCACGTTTTTGGCCCCAGAATTTTGCTAAAAAAATGAAAAATTGTAAATATCTATTCTTTCATATCGCTTGTATTTAAAAATAATGTCTTTTAAAAGAAAATCCAACAGTTTTTTTAGTTTAATTGGTTCTAAAACGGTCAGAAGGTAGAAATTGCCTTAAATATGACAATGCTAAGAAATGACGTAATTGGATGCACAATTTTGTCGAGTTTAATATAGATCGCACCAAAACATCACAACCAAACTTTGCCCAAATAAAGATCTATCAGTTACACATGTTTAGTTAAAATCTTCGTGATGATTTTGTGTGATCTTTACAATTTTGAACAAAACACCTCCAAAATTTAAGTATGTTTACAGAAAATGATACATTTTTGTTAAAATAGTCAAGTATGCCTTGTCGTTTTGTCGAAATGATGAAAATTATATAAAAATCAGTTATGAATTAATAAAAAACGGTTATTAAACAGCATTTTCACAAGAACTTATTGTTGTGTCAACTTATTGTTAAAATTTTAAATTTGGGCCAAATATGGGGCTTAACGTACTACTTTTGTCATTAAGTTTAATTTTATTTTATAATTTCTTTCTAGTTGTTCCTTTATTATTGTGATTTACATTTTAATGCCCTCTGGTATTCTGTAATTTTCTCTTTAACATTTTACGTCGTTGAGACAGTTTTGGGCATTTTTCCAAGTCTGAGGATGCATCATTAACAGATAGTTGTTACTGTTTGCGTCGGCACCTCTTAATACTGTTGTGTTCTCATTTAACATTCAACATTCATCATTATGTGAAACACAGTGCCTCAAGGAAATAATCATGTTGTTCGTCATGCAAAATCTTTAAGTTGGTATTCCTTTACAGTCCTTTCTCCACAGCTGTGTTTCCCTTGTATATATTTGTTTTTTAATCATACTCCTGCATTCAAAACTCCATTAAATAAGACCATATACCGCTGTGGCACTTTGATTTTATAGTTTGCAACCTTGTCGTAATAAGGCGGTCACTTATGAGCTGCTATAGTACTTTTTGTTATTGCTCATGATAATAGAATCTCCCCTTTATACGTTCTACAAACCTGCAATTATGTTACCTGTATAATTTCAGATGTTTCAAACATGATGCGTAAATTTCAAACACTAATTGGGATGTTAGATTTAAGTCTAATGATACTCATTTATGTACTTTTCATCAACTGAATCTCTCGCGTTTTGTTTATTCTCTCTTAAAACAATATCAAAATTTGAAAGGGGAATTTACAAATTCAACTATCTTACCGGCAACCAAATCGGGTGTAAAAAATGTCCAAGGTGTCGGCGTTTGTCCTGTGCTCATGTGAAAATTGTTGATTTTTGTGAAAAATTAAAAGTTCCGACAATGTATACGTTTTTGCATTTCTGGTACCGCCAAGCTTTTTACTGAAAATACGTATAAATATATGGCAATAGATATAAAACCTATCAAAATATATCTCATTTTACAAAATTCGCAAATAAGATTTGAAAAAATGAGCAAAAATAGTTATAATGTAAAACGACCAAATTTCCAAATTTCGAGATGAGTGGAAAAAAAAACTAAGACCGTCTATGGAAAATCCGAATTATACAAAAGTTACCGGAATCTTTTTTATATTGCAATTTTTTATAACTTGTAAAGATTCCTTCAAGGGATTTTTCCAAATTGGAAAAATGTGAGAGACTCAGTTCATGAAACGAGGAGGGAACATACTGCTATGTTGATCTTGCTCGTGGCATGAGCCATCCCAATGACTGTTAACAGAGTTTTATTTTAATAATGCTTGTTCTAGTTTCTGTTACTAATGTTTTCTTTATATTATGGAGAAGTTACCAATGCCAGGTTTTCACTTTGATGTGCCGAGTTTTCTGTCTGTGCTTCTCGTAGATGATTACGTTTGCCGTCTCTACAAGTTTGTGTGGTTTATCCGCTTAAGCATTGCTATTTCAAGGAATTTGTGCTTTTTTCGCATAGTGGGGATTAGATTTGGACTATCAGAGCGCATCCATATGCCAGTTGGCGGTAATACAATGCTCCATCCATAAGTTTACCCGAGAACTTGTGGTTCTGTCTTGGCCTGCAATGTACCCAGTTTATCATCTAACCACAACTTGGAAGATTCCATAACTGGGTCACGCTCGCTAACGAGACCAGCTTTTCATTTCATAACAAGAGCGAACAGCCAATGAAAGTGAGAATGACAAGCACAAACATCACAGAACAACACACACATTCTGTATGCATCCCATAGTCTTTGGCAGATACATCTCATTTATATCCTCGCTTAAAAAGATTATTTAAAGGAACAGTGAGATTTAAGTGACGTTTCACACTCTCATCCCTTGTTTCATTAGTTTTCATTGTAGCCATATCTACATAGTTAATCTTTTATTGATAATAGCTTATGCAAGTCTTTGGCAGCTTTTGATAACAATAATGTTGTAGAAGATTCAAGTTCCGGTATCCGGTCTTTAAAATCAAATACCCATGTCACGTTCCATTCAGTTACCGATACAGTGATATCGTTGAAAAGTTATTCTATAGATCTCATCTGTATGATACTGGGTAATTCCATTCAAAGACTGAACTAGAATAACTGGATTTTATGAATGCAAATGTTTCACAAACCGCGTCAAATAAATCTAAACTACATCAAAATAGAAAAATGTTCAATTTGTTCCATTTGTTTAGAAAATTGCTGAATACTGAGAAACTATAGAAAGGATTACAAAATTCATATTTTCCTAAATATCTTGAAAAGTGTTTTTCTTTATTTTTGGCGAAATATGCATGATCAAGCATCCTTTTTTCTGTTTATCACAAACAAAACGTTAATGAAAATTTTCAGTCCCATTTAGTTGGACAATTGCTGTCTCAAGATGTGAAATACAAAATCTGAAAATTTGAAATAAGATAAAGCTTTTAAATACAATCAACATTCGGAAATTAAAAAAAAAACAGTTGCATACAAGATAATTTTACTTTAAAATTAATTTAAAGACAAATTTTGACCTCAGTATACGGGGAAACGAGAACTCTTTCCGCCAGTTCAATGTTTTTCATACTCTGATTCAAAATATTGAATCTCTATTTCATCCCCTTTCAGAATTCTACCTTTGAAAGTCAGCATCTGATGTCTATTCAACGTAAAGTTATTTTTTTAGCTCTTCAAGTTTTTTCTAATAATTTTGTTTACAATTCGTGTTAATTCCCATACGATAACTTCAATTTTAGAGCATAAATAAAACAGAATTATTTAAAGAAATACAAACAAAACATACGGATAGGTATACTGTTTTAGATTAAACAAAATTATAATTCTTTATGTTGATGAAACTTTATAATGTATCGATGTTTTCCCAAATGACGACAAAACAATAAGATACATTAACTCTGTTTAATTTGGCTGGGTTAATCCTGATAAAATCTATTTTGCAGAACAAAATATTACAATTGAAAATGATTTGAAACAGTAGCGGTTAAATTAAACATCATTAAAATATTGTATTTAGCGTTACCAGGTATGAAAAGAAAAAAAAAACGTTTTCAGTAAGAAAAATTAATATGATAATTACAACTAACATAAGCAGACAAATTGAGGAATACATAACACAAAAACGAATACAATGTTTTTCGTACCCGTGATACCGGATTATTCATGAGTTTGACAAGTATTGTTTATCTCCTATTTTCCTAAATAAGACATTTCTCCAAATCCACAAAACTAGCTTATTGGATTGGGCTATATATGGAGTCGTTTGTGAAGGTGATATGTGCATAAAATAGAGGCTCAAGCTGACCTTTCTGTCGGACATTTGACTCCTTTCATAGAGCGTGTCGTTTGAAACGTATAGGACTTAAAAAAATAAAATGATTAAAAGAAAATGAGCGGGTTAAGAGCTTTATTGAAATAAGTACAAATTCAAACTGTCGTAAATTAATGCCCTTTTGCCGCCAAGAAAGGACAAGAAACAAGAAAAGAATTTATGGCAGGAACAGATGGAAATTAAGATGAAACACGAAATCTTCAAATAAACATTGTAATTGATAATTTTGAAACATGACTAAATAAAATGGTTTGCATGTTATCTGAACTTTTATGAATGGAAAAAAAAACTTTAATTCAACAAACACGGAAAATGCTGGTTATTTCTACAGATATCAGAACATCTTCTGGTGATAAAGGCGTTGGGTTAAAATTTCGATAGAATTACTTCTGCATGGGTTCGACACTTCCCGCATTCTGTCTGTTATTTCTATTTTCACCACCGGTTTCTCATTGCATCATATTTTTGTTTTTTTTACAATTATTGATTGTTTGCAGAATAAAAAAATAGGAAACATAGACAAATTGTCTATTAGATAGCAACCTAAAACGTATAAAGTAATAAACATCCACAGGTTGACCTAAGGTCTTTAATAATGGAAAAATATCAACACAATAAGACATGCAAAAAGCCCCCAAATATAAAATGTGATGTCCCCGAAGGTATTCACCAGCCCAGTTGTCAGAGCTGTCTGACATGAAATTTATCAAACAATTTATTACAGAAATTTGCTGCATCTGTTCAAATTCTAAAGCACTGAAAATACGGAAAATCCTCGAAAATTATTGCCGTCGGATTTGGCTTCCCATTTTGGATTTTAGTGCTTTTTTGGTATGTTTGGATCATTGAACTTCCTACGCTTTGGTTCTAATGCTACTGATGAGTGGTTACTCCTTGAAATGTACATATACCATATAAAAATTCTCCATATTTGTTCAATATTTTAACTGCAAAGATAAATTTGGAAAAAACAAATACTCGCCGATTGAAAAGGACTGATATTAACATTGATGTTGTTGGTGCTATGGCTGTTATTAATGTACGTTTCATGGACTTAGTATCTCACATTATGGCAATTTTTTGTCTTGAATCAATTGCAAAAGCTGAAAAGGGGATTATGAAAGAGATTTAGCTATCTTACCGGCAACCAAATCTGGTGCTAAAAATATCACAGGTGTTGTTGTGTGTCCTGTGCTCAGGTAAAAATTGTTGATTTTTGTGAAAAATTAAAGTTCCGACAGTGTCTTTATTTTTTTTGCATTTCTGTTACCACCAAGCTTATTTTAACTGGCAATACGTATAAATATATGGCAATAGATATGAAACCTATCAAAACCTTTTTCATTTTATAAAATTCACAAATCCTGTGAGCAAAAATACTTACAATGGAAAACGACAAAATTTTCCCATTTTTCAGATCAGTGGAGAAAACCCAAGAACATGTATAAAAATCGAAAATATACACAAGTTACCGGAACCTTTTTTATATTTCATTTTTTAAGGTTTGTAAAGATTCCTTCAACGGATTTTTTTTATTATACAAAATTACCAATGCTAAATAAATATGGGAAATTTAGGTATGCTATATGTACATTACAAGGAGTAACCTCTCATCAGTAGCATTAATGTTAGAACCGAAAAATAGGAAGTCAAAGATTCAAATATAGCAAAAGAAACACTCAAAAATCCACACAAATCGAAATGGGAAGCCAAATCCGACGGAAGGGACAACTACTAAATGAATTACTTTCGAAGCCTTCCGTATTTTCAGTGTATTAGAATTTTAGCAAATGCAGCAAATTTCTGTAAAACATTGTTTGATAAGTCTGACAATTGGGCCGGTGAATGCCCTCGGGGACCAATGTTTCACCAGCAGAGTTATCGACCCAGTGGTTTCAAAATACAAAATTACCAATGCTAAATAAATATTGGAAATTAAGGTATGCTATATGTACATTTAAGGGAGTAACCTCTCATCAGTAGCTTTAGAACCGAAACATAGGAAGTCAAAGATTCAAATATAGCAAAAGAAG
>JARWCS010377782.1:0-10030 GCA_034783895.1 Geukensia demissa
TTGTCTTTTGAGTCTGAGTGAAGGACACCGTCAGTCTTGAGTGGTGGTATACTAGTCCCATCTGATCGCCGGTGTTTGACGAATGTCCAGAACTTTTTCATGCAGTTATATTGACCTTTTTCGGTATTTTCTGTGTTTGAAACTATGCTGTCAATGTATTTCCAATATGCCTTTCGTATTTCTTGCTGGGTCTTTCGTTTGAGTTCTTTAAATCTGGCTATGTCCTTGCTATGTTTAGATTTCTTTTTCCTCTTGTACCATCTATCCCTTTTCTTTATCAATCGTTTTATATCTGCTGTTATCCATGGAAAACCGTCTTTTTTCTTTGCCATTTTTGATGGAATATTTTTCTTAATGCTCAGTTCTAGATCAGTTTGGAATTTTGTCCACATGGTGGTAACCGAGGCATTTTCATCTTCCATCTTGCGTATATCTTCAAGTACGTCTTTAAGATCTTTCTGTATGTTGTTCCAGTTTGCTTTCCGATATAGTATGATGTTACGAGGCTTTTGTGTAGCTTTCTTTGTTAGGATGTTGACTTCTGCAAAGACGATGTCATGGTCAGATAGTCCAGGTAGTGTTTCTATCCTGTTGAAGCTTGCAGGGTAGTTTGTAATGATTAGATCTAGCACATTTTGGCCTCTGGTTGGTGATTTTACCAGTTGTTGAAGGCTGTTGTCATCTAGTATTTCTCCAAATCTTTCATGGTTTGCTATGTGCTGTGTATTGGGTTTGATGTTGTTATTTTCCCAATCCCATCCTGGGAGGTTGAAATCTCCAGCGGAAATGATAAAAGCATTCTTTATCCTATTCATCTTTTCCATGCTTTTTCCATATTCTTCATAACCTTTTGAGTTTGATGTTTTCGGGTTATAAAAAGCAGATAGGTACAAGGTTTTCAGTCCGACAATCTCAAGTTTGCACCAAACTATCTCACAATCAGTATGGAGTTCAGGAACAGCAGATGTTACAAGGTTATCTTTTACTGCAATAAGTACACCTCCTCCATTTATTTTTCTGTCAGAACGGTAGATGTTATATCCGTCTGGAAACACTTGTGAGTCTTTAATGCTTGCATCCAACCATGTTTCTGTTCCAAATATGACATCTGGTTTTGTACTGTCTATCAGGTTGATGATTTCTGCCTGTTTATTTTTGGCTGACTGAAAATTGACATTCAGGATTCTAAGCATTTGCGGTTTGACTTCTTTTTGGTTGCTGTTTCTCTTTTTTCTCTCAGGTGTTGACATGTGTATTGGTCTTATATCTTCTGTAATGCTGTTTATTGTTGAATCTGCTAGGGCTTCAAATTTATTTGATGTGCTAAACACCAGAGAATAGCAGAATGTTGAATAATTTGGACAGTTGCACATTATACAGTCCCAGGCAATAGCAGAATCGTTTACATGCTCTGTGTAAATTTTGGTGTTCATTGACTGGCAACTTTTATGATACCACTGATTGCAGGTGTCGCAGACTATTCCTCGTTCATTCCAGGTCACCGGATTATCACATGTTCCGCATGGATAGATTGTAGCATCATCAATTTGGTTTGTAGGTCCAGGGTTAGGATTAACATCGTTGGATACAAGTATTAACAGTAGAGAAAGGTACATGCTATTGTGGCTGCATGACAGTTTATGTTTTGGCATTAGCTGGGCGCGTATGGTGTCTAGTATCACGCATTGTGTCAAATATGATGGGTCTAGGTTGTTTACAATGACTGTCAGACTATGGTGATTCAGATCGAAGTTTGTATTTTCCATGGGGCCTCTTGATATCTTACTGATCAGGGCTATGGTAATTAGGACGATCTTCATAGTAACCATGATGGAATATGTATGAATGGCTTGATGGATCTTCAGTAAAAAGTGTCTGATAAGATAAACTCACCTAAAAACACTTTTTACACGATGATCTGTTGGTTTGAATTTTCCGCCATTTTGGTTTGTTTACACTGTCGACGATTTCAAAATTTGGCAATTTTAGGACTGTTAGATGTTTTGTCGTTGTTCTGGTGGTATGGATGGTTGATATGATTAGGGAGTGCAACACCTTACCTGATTTCAAACAAAAATAATCGTTTCTTATGAAAAAATAGTCGAAAATATCGGAGATATGAAAAGGATACGTCTGTCGAGCGCGCGTGCGCATTACCAGTCAAGTAATAGACATAGTGTATATTTCAACTATTTGTCAAAATACACAGATTTTTTTTCAAGATTTTACCATGAAAGAAATTTTATACACATTAAATAAGCTTTTGAGCAAGTTTCATGAAAATGGGCGAAGATTTGATTAGGCAATTGAAGCTTATAATCAGAGACATATAATACAATTGTATTATATGTCTCTGTTATAATCAATGGGATTAATGACACTTAAAACTAACAGCTTAATTATATGTCAAAATTTAGAATAAAAACATATTTATTAACACTAAATTACGTTTTCAAGATGAAGCTTTAGTTTCATGAAGATTTAGTTATAAGCCAAAGAGTGCATGGAACTTGCTACAAATGCCAAAAGAAATACACATGTATACGAATCATTATGGCCTTTGCAAAAGGCCTTGATAAAGTTCCACACAAATGACTCTTATATAAACTGGAATATTACAGAATACACTAAACTTGATGAATGTCTTAATTTTAAATCGCGCCAAAACAATTACAACTGGATGGAGAGTCAGCAGACGCTTCACCAGTCACTCCCATAAGAAATTACCTGGGTCCTTTTCTACTTCCGGTATATATCATATATTTGTGATAGTCTTACAGGAAGATATTGATATTGCCGCTCAGGAGGAAAAGATTATCTGGTGGCTCTCCATTCAGAAAAAATGTAAAACATCACTTGATCTTCCAAAACCACATTATGGAATCAGTTTCTTCTGCAAAACACTTTTATATCTGACTTGACCTCAAACACAAAGTCACAGACTTGCCTATCGCTTGTCCGTTCAATGCTCCAATGATGTGCGTCAAACTTAAACTGGAAACCTTACAACAATACAGACTCAAAACTAGCCTTATGTTTTGTTAATTTGTACATCATCTAGTCTCGTTACCCACAACAATACTCATTTCAACAGTCCCCAGAACTCGCTAAATGAACTCTTACCTTCAGACATATATAAAGTATCAAAAGACTCGCACAAATAATTTTTCATATATATTCCCATAAAGTTGATGTTTTCAGACTGTTCTCTATCAAGTCAGTAATTTAAAATATTCACTCAGGGACTCTGATTCAGCTTTAGTTTTATCTACAGGTTATATTTATATTGCCATTTTTGTATATATTATTCCACTTAGCGACAGTAAGTGGATAGTTAACTGTATCTATAGAAGAAAGGAGAAGTTCTGAAAGTTTTTCACCCAAGACTCAAGTTTATGTTATTGATGACTCAAATATATTTTGATATTTCATTTAAATGCTGAAACGTTGATTAGATTGGTGATAGGCCTCATTTTTCAGCCCGTTGGACAAAAACAAATGTCACAATACAAGGAATCTGTCATTGGATGCACATACCATCTTCACTTTCTGTTTATTTTAGCAAAAACATTAGAAACGGTGATTTTGCACAGGGCCCTTCCATATATGACTGCAGAGCCTCTACGGATGTGTCTCCATAAATTCAAATTGATGTCAGGATAATAATTTTTGGTGTTTTCTACAGTTGCAAAAAATTACGTTATTGTGATGTCCCAAAGGCCGTAAAATATCAAATGTTATCCCTTATTAAGAGTCTCTCTTTAGCTTTCATTTAAAATTTACCCACGATGATATATTTTCAACATAAAGAAGCTTCTGAAAAGAGTTTCGGGAATCGACAAAACTATTAAATTTAAAAAAAATATTAATCAAAGGTAAAACCATATTGTGGACGACGGCGACCTAATTGTGGCTTCTAGGTCTTGCCTTCAGCGACTTTCGTCACAGCAGATGAAACAATCAGACAATCTGTTGAAAGTTTTGTGACCAATGTGTGTGTAAAAATTTGTTGAAAACTGTTTTACTCGGTTGATCAATTTTCCTAATTGCTGTAAGAAATTTTCTTTATTTAGTTTGCCAAGTGTAGCTCATTTATTTGTGGGCAAAAGAAGTACTGTCGCTACTTCTCTAAATGAAGAAATGTTTCAGTCTTAATAAATTTGTATTATTTCATTTGTTTTGAAATATTATTATATAGTTTAAGGAAGTCAATACATTTCAAATCGAACAAATCACTAATATCCTGAGGTCAATATGGTCGGTGTCAATAAGAATCCAGGAAGGTCAAGAAAAAATATTCCTGACCAAATAAATATTTATATTAACTATATAGTTAATTAAAAATGTTGAACCATAAAAATAGTGTATTAATCTCTTTATTCGGAAATTTCATCAAATCGAAACCAATACAGCGGATAATTATTCTTGTATGTTGTGTTTTTATAGCAATTGTTGGATGGATGTTATTTACTGACATTTTTATATATTTGAATAAAACACGTGAAATGACTATTTTAATGACACGGAAAAATGACGAAAACCTCCGTCTAGATACTGAAAAGGCAATAAGTGTATGGGAAGGCAATAGTTTGGAACTACATGACTATTCTAGTGACAATTATAACAAGTCTGAAATACCATACACGGTTCGAGATCTGCTTCCCCAGAAGAAACTCTCTAAATTTGAACCAATCAATGATAGAATAATTTTACAAATCGGCCATATACCAAATTCGTACAAGTTATCTCTTGACAGCAATGAGGATATTCCGATGAAACTTATTTATTTTCATGGAAGTTACAGAAATTTCTGGGTGAAAGAAGGACAGTCTTATTTCTTAACTGAAGAATGTGTCGTAAACCGCTGCCTAGCAACCTATGACAGGAAAAAGGGACTTGAAGCTGATGCAGTTGTGTTCATAAACCCTTTAATGCCATCCCGTCCACCATGGCCGCGGAGGTCATTTGACCAAATATGGGCAGTGTATTCACTGGAAAGTCCCTCCCATACAAGTTCCTTGTCCAGATATAGTAACTACCTAAACTGGACAATGACCTACAGGAGAGATTCTACTATCACAACACCTTATTTTAAGTTTTCATATTTCAGTCAACCATTGCAAAAGGAAACTGCCGAAGTAAACTTTACAGAGAGAAAAACTAAGAAAGTTGCATGGATGGTTTCTAACTGTAGGTCTGTGACTAGTGGACGGATGACCTATGTACGAGAACTAGCGAAACATATTAGTGTGGATATTTACGGTGCATGTGGAACAATGTCGTGCAGTAAAGGACGACAGCAAATATGCAATCAAATGATTAAGCGGGATTATAAATTCTATCTAGCATTTGAAAGCTCGAAATGTCTTGGTTATGTTACAGAGAAATTTTCACAAAATGCCCTCGGGTAAGTTCATATCTTAATGAAATTTGCATTGTCATTAAGTTGCATGCATGCCATGGAAGCAATTTAAGATGACCCTGACCCTAAGTCCATGTAGAATCTTAGTTGTTTCAGTCTTGAAAATAATTGTTATTTAATTGAAAGTCAAGTTCCATGTTCGTTTTTTCAGAATCTATCTTGGATTCCCAAATGAAATTTTTTATTGGACGTTGCATGGTGTCAGTTCATACATAGCTAAATTTCCCGAAAATAACCTAGCAGTTATACAGAAAAAAATCAGAATTTGAATTGCCTTAATATGGAGTCTTAAGATTAAGTAAGTTAGTTAGTTAGTAAGTAATCTATCATCAGTTAACAAAGAAACATATATACATACATACATAAACAAAGGTACAATGCAAAAATTATATCCCAGCTGAGGAATGGAGTTATCTATCTTGGACCATATTTAACACTAATATAATAATCTAAACACAAAATCATGTAATATAAATACAATGGTTGAATATTTTGTTTATATTCTTGATTGACAGTATTCTGATTAAAATATATCGCAATTCTAACTTTGGTAAGTTTCCTGGAAGTCTCTAACCTGTTTACTTTTGGAAAAGTACTTAGCAACCAAAGGCAAATGAAAAATTAGAAGATATATCATATGGAGATTTAAGATTAAATGATAAGTTACAACTGGTTAATTTCCTGGAAGACTCTTAGACCTATCATCTTTTGGAGACGTACTTGGCAACCATACATCAACAGATTAATACTGTCAGTTATAAGCCTGAGGGTGTAGATTTAAAAATATGGAAATTCCAAAAATTGGTAAATTTCCCGGAATTCTCTCAGACCAACTACCATGTACAAATGGAGTCAGATGATTAATTGTAACTGCATAAAGTCTTAAGCTTAAACTATATAAAAATTCCAAGACTGGTTAATTCTGGAAGTTTCTCAGTCCTGTATTTTTTTTTTTTTTTTTTTGGAAATGAACTTAGCAACCATGCATACAAAAATGAAATCAGAAGATAAATTGCAATCACATGGACTTAAACAATTAAATTATATGGCAATTCCAACTTTGGTAAATTTCCTGGAAGACTCTTAGACTTGTATTTTTTAAAGGAATTTTAAGATAACAAAGGGGCAGACAGAAATCGTTAAGTCAGAGAAGACCATGGTTAACAAAATAAAACGAAAGACAAACATACAACACAAAACACTACACAGAAAACTAAAGCTGGAGTAACAAATAATACAGGGCAACCATGTCATTACAACATCAGATGATCAATGACAAGAAAGAGGTGTCTTCAAATATAAAATTACTCTAATTCCAACTTTGGTCAATTTCTTGAAAGTCCTTGTTTTGTTACCATTTGAAAAAATACATAGCAACGATATAAAATCAGATTCCGATCATTTTTCATCTTAGGTAGTGTTAAGATTACATATATGGCAGTTTCAACTTTGATGAATTCCCGGAACACGGGCAGATCAGCTGTGTTTGGAAAGGAATCGCAACCCCGTATCTTTGTCATTCTGGGTTTTTGCATATTTAGATTTTTCTTTTGTGTAAATGTTAAATATCCAAAATAGCTGCGATAAAGGCGAATTTATCAGGCGGTTGTTGTGGCCTAATGTTTACACAAATACGCTACCCCTAATTCAAAATTCTGAATCCACCCCTGGTTTCTGACTTGGTTTGTTTGCTTTGCTCGGGTTACTATACCAGATATTATACTTTGTCTCAGTTCAGCATACCCTTAATACGTAGGTTCTTGAATGTGTTCAGCAAAACAAGATATATATCGGTAGATTTTCTTGTGATAGAGAACTGTATGTGTTACGTAAAACCACGGTTACCTGTGTAATGATGTCAAATCAGGAAAAAAGATGAATGCTGTAAGTTTTCGGTCATAATCGTATGCACACGAGTTTTTAAGATATTTTATATCTTTTGGTTCAGTTTGACAAAGCTGAAACTATATTTGAAAGTTCATTCTATATAAGGTGTGAAGCTTAATGCTAATTAATAAAGATACTGTACAAGTCTTTAATGTGCATAGATCTTGGCATTTTATAAACATGGGTCGTCTTCAACGTCTACCTCCGGACGGGTTGTGAAGTCTTGTGTAGAATACCCATGTGAGATATCAAAAGTGCAAAGTTCAAAGAGACAAGACAAATTTGAAACAAGCTAAAAGATAAAACGAAACAAAAGGAACAAAGGGATTAAATCCACGCACTCCTTTACAAAACAGGGTAAGCATCCCCTGTCATGTGTACAACACCCGTTGTGGACACCTTTTACGCAATTTCGAGTTGACGTCAATCCGAGAAGAGATCAACTTTTTGTTGTGTTACCGGTAATAATCTGGGTTCCTGGTCAATATTTTAAGCATCTACCTTCGGGACCACTCGGATATATTGTAGTAAAATCTACGGAACGGAAATATTTCCCAGGATGCCAGGTTACCGGTAACAGGTCCAAAACTAGTTGAGATATGGATCAACCAATCACGATGACCACAATAGAATATTAAGAGGGACGATTTCAACCTTGTTGAAGTAATTTATGCGACATCAGAAATGCTTTCTTCAGAAAATCCTGATACTTGGAACAGGCACGAGAGTATCGAATCAACTGCGAAACATAAACCCCGTACGCAGGGAAGCAGGATTACTGCCACATAAATATGAGAAGTTTGCAAGAGGAAAGGTGAAGTCTTCCCGTTTGTCGTAAAACTTAGAAACAAGTTTTCACTCAAGTTTGGTTAATTTCGAGGAATAATTAAGAAATAATTAATGGCAGCCATAAGTTTCTTGGTGATTTTAACATGGGCTGGCGTTGTTTTCAAATTAATTTTATCCCGAGCGTTAGTCAAGAGTTTTACCAGATGGTTATTGCAATTGCTTCGTGAGTCTTGTCAATCATGTTTTCCAGTTCAATCCATATTATCGCCAGGGCATTGTGTTAAAACTAATGATTTAAGTTTGAGACAATCAACTGTACGGAAGAAAAAACATATTATACATCATTTCGTTTGCCTGATATCTATTGTTTATGTTTAGATTAAATCTTTTCTTATTTTCAGTAATTTTGCAGTACCAATTGTACTTGGTGTTTCTCGAGAGGAAATGCATGCCGTTGCACCTCCAGGATCATATATTCACGTGGAAGATTTCGAATCCCCACAAAATTTAGCGGAATATCTTCATAAAGTAGATACGGATGAAAATTTATATAACAGTTTTTTCGAATGGAGACGTTATGGAGAAATGATTAACACGAAAGTTTGGTGTAGATTGTGTTCATTGTTACATGAAAAAGATCTACCAAGTGTCCAACAGACTGACATCGAAAACTGGTGGAGAAAAAGTGGTACCTGTGTCGGAGCGAACAAATGGAGTTAGTTATATATGTTCAAATTCAAATTCTTTTATTGGATAATCATAGTCAACAACAATGGTAAAATATTGCTTAATTCAATAAATTCGAAGTTGTACATATACAGTCATATATTGACTAGAGTTACTTTTCTTAGCCTGGTTTACCGTAAAATATATCTGTGGCTCAGGTGGCCATTCTCTCTATATACAGTATGAAAGGGTCATGCAACATCTCCATTTTCTATATTAATCGCTAGTAAGTTCAGATCATGCTTCCATCAATTCGTGGATTACCTGAACATACTTCTCAACTTAAAATCTGACAGATTAACTTATATAAATATCATCTTGTTAGCTCATCGCGAGCTTTAGCCATTTTAAGTTCTTACGTTCTGACCTTATTAAATTTTCCCCAAAACCGTTGGTCAATTTGAATACAAGTCCCTTAGATGTTACTGATCGGATTTTCAACATGGCAACCAGATAAAAGAATATGTTCTTGATGGCTGCAACTTTAATAATAGTCTTATTTAGTTAAAGCAGTCTGTAATTGCGTTTTGTATAATTACGTATAAAGAACAAAATGAAATTCACACTAGTGAGAAATTTTGATTACTGGATAATCAATTAGCAAACATGTGAGTTGGCTGGTATATGGAAGTTCTTGCTTGACGCCTGTTTTGAAGCACTCCTTATTTGTCTGAAAATACTTGACCAGTTGGTGAAAGGATCTTTTGGGGTGCTCTTTAACAATTAAATCTAAATGGGCGAACCATTATTTAGCAACTCCCCCACAGCTCGATAGTTGACAAAGAAACCAGCCAAACAGGGATACGTTGTTCCCCGGTTGAATACAACACTCCAGAAATTTTACGGTCGACACAATAATCCTGTTTGTCGGTATGGTTAATCAGTTTCCCAAATGAAGGCAGATCTTTTCTTCTTGGGTTGCGGAGTAATATCTTTACAAAAAAGCTGTTAGCTTTCCCTACCAGAAGGTTGTAAATCCTAATCTTGACATAATACCATTTTTAAAGGTTTTTATGTGCAGATTAGAAATTTAGAAGGAACTAATTACCCTTCCGGATCCCGAGATCAACTGACTTCTGGTGATGTCGGCATTGTTCGTAGATATACATTAGTTGTTGCATCTTGTTCCGTCTTGCTCTTTTTCTAGAGGTTGTCCTCTCTGTCGACTTGGGGGGGGGGGGGGGGGGGGGGGGGGGGGGGGGGGGG
>JARWCS010377793.1:0-10030 GCA_034783895.1 Geukensia demissa
CCAAACTTTGGTGGGTTGGGCCTTGGATGGTCCCCTTTCCGATTTGTATTGATCCACCATCCAATCGGGGTGCCGTTACTAAAAATAGAAAAAAGGGGGGGGTGGTTTCTAAAAAAAAATCTCCTCCAAAACTGTTAAGGAAATTAATTCCAAACTTTTTTGAAATGGTCCTTAGGTTGTCTTCTTTCAGAATTGTATCCGATGACCCCGCGCGCCAACAAAGATGGCTGCCACAGTCGAACTTAGTTTAACATTGGACTCTATGGGAACTTCATTAAAAATCTTCTCATCTGGAACTTCTCACTCAGTTGGGACCAAACTTTGGTGAAATGGTCTTAAGGTGAACCTCTTTCAGAATTGTATCCAATGACCTCACCCGTCAACAAAGATGGCCGCCACAGCCGAACTTAGTTTAACATTGGACCCTATGGGAAATGCACAATTTTTTTTTAATCTGGAACTACTTACTGAATTGAAACCAAACTTTGGTAAAATGGTCTTTAGGTGAACCTCTTTCAGAATTATATCCGATGACCCAACCTGCCAACCAAGATGGCGGCCACAGCCGAGCTTAGTTTAACATTTGACCCTATGGGAGATGCACTAATTTTTTTTTATCTGGAACTACTTGCGCAATTAGAACCAAACTTTGGTGAAATGGTCTTTAGATAAACCTCTTTGAGAATTGTATCCGATGACCTCATCCACCAACCAAGATGGCCGCCACAGCCAAACTTATTTTAACATTGGACCCTATGGGAAATTCATTAAAATTTTTTTTTTTATCTGGAACTACTTGCCCAGTTGGAACCAAACTTTGGTGAAATGGTCTTTAGGTGAACCTCTTTCAGAATGGTATCTGATCACCCTGCCGGCCAACTTTATGGGAAGTTCATACACAGTTCTCCCGGAGAACTAGAATAACTGAACCCGTTTTTTTAATGATCATTTGATTGACCTTCACAAAAGTTTTGTTTTCATTTTGCCATTTTGAAATCCCATGATTTCAAAGTCAACTTAGTATGGGCAACACTATACCAGGTGAGCGATTGCAGGCTCTGTGGAGCCTCTGGTTTTTTATACATGTATTTTGATTATATGGCATCCGATTTTATATTGAATAGACCCCTCCTGTATGTCTCTATCTATTACCATTTTTGAGTTATGAGGGGTACAAAAATGGCCACACCCTTAATTTTAATACTTCTTTATTTTTCATCGGATTTTGATGGGGTTTTTTTTGCAGATGATTCCTTTAGAAAAATGCAGAAAAAGTTGCCCCCAGGCATTTTTAGCTCACCTGGCCTAAAAGGCCATGTGAGCTTTTCTCATCACTTTGCGTCCGTCCGTCGTCCGTTAGTTGATTTTAACCAAACTTTGCTAAAATGATTCTTGGATGGTCCTCTTCTAAAATTGTGTCCGACAACCCCGATCTCCGAACAAAATGACCGCCAGGCTAAAAATAGAAAAAAGGGAGGATGAAATTTTCAGAAATTTTTCCTTCTTATCTGGAACAACTTACTTCATTGCAACTAAACTTTTTAAGAGATTTTTTTCTTGGCAACTTTATACCAGGTGAGCGATTACAGGCTCCTGGGAGCACTGGTTTCATATTTCCAATCGTTTTCGAGAAAAAAGGGCTGAAGGGACTAAACTTGTCATTTTCAGGGGTACATAAAACTTTTATTATTTATCCGATTTTAACAGGATTTTTTTCATTGGATTCCTCGCAATGAGAGCTTTTGGTAGTATGTCAACAGATTTTTTCTGTCTCTTATCGTTTTTGAGATAAAAGGGACCAAACCAAAGGGGCCAAAAAACGCCATTTTGAGGGATATATATATAAAATTCTCACTTTTAAGATTTTTTTTCTTTATTGGATTATTTCAATTACTGTGTCAAACAAATCATTGTGTCAAACACATTACAGTGTCAAACATATTACTGTGTCAAAATCATTATTGTGTCAAGCATGTACTAGAATCATGTTTATCTACAGTGTTCTGTTGCGCTTGCGACACCCCTCAGTTCATTTCTATTCAACCTGCTGATACTTAAAAAGTTTAATTCAAAGATTTATGTGCAAATAAACAATTGAACTATAGACGGATTGCCAGTTAGTGCGTTTTACCTCAAAATTTTGACGTCACAATGTTGAATGCCAGGATTTACACCAATTGACCCGAGGTCATTCGGACAAATTAATTCCTGATATTAAGATAATCATAAAAAAATTGTAACTTGTATTGGTATGAGGACTTCGTCTATTATATTTGGTTACACCTTTATTTCTTGCAATCAAAACAATAATCATAATTATGAGTAATTACATTGAAGTACATTGAGATTTGACACCATAACATTTTTTTTTGTTTCAACTAGTCAAACTTGTCAAAATGCTTTTTTTGTCTTTTCAGGCATGATTTGAGTGGTATTGCTTTGAGTGATCTTCTACAGATTATTGAAATACATTGCCTAGCAGAAAATATATGCAGCAGCACTATTTCAATGTTTCGTAATTTTTTTAAACACTCAAAAAACCCAATAGTATACAATTATTACTGTGAAGACTGTTTCCTGAACATTGGTAGTACATCACCTGCAAATTGTCCTAACTGTTCATCAAAAAGACTGAAATATTTTATTACAATCAGCATTAAAAGCCAACTGCAGACAATACTTAAAAGTAAGTACATATATATGAACTACACAATATTTTTCCAAGAAAAAAACTAGGGATGTCAATTTAGCTGCAAATTAATACTCCAGTACTCGCAATATTTTCCGAACGATACTCGAGTACTCGCTCGGATACAGAATGAAACGAAAAAATACAAGTTACAACATTTGTGTAACACAAAATTACCAGACATATTCTTTCGACATATTCAAAATAAATCATTATACTTTAGATTTCTGGTCATTTGAAGTTGAAGACTTATTTCGAAAAAAACCATAATTTATAGAAAATGCCATATATTGTGAAAAACAATTGTTGATTGGTAAGCTGTTTATATAGTTTTTAAAGGCTTTTTATACGACCGCCAAAGAATTTGGGGTCGTATTTTGTTATGATGTCGTCGTCGGCGTCATTCTGTGGACACATAGGTTTCTGCAACTTTTCTTTTGCTGTGTTGAACCGATCCAAATGAAATTTTGACATAATGATCCTGAGTATGAGTTATGGTGTGGGATTGATTTTTTAAGTTCCAGCCCATACCGTTTTGGGGGGAGGGGCCAAATGGAGTTTTCTAAAAAAATTGTATTTTAACCATTTCTTATCCGATTTTGATGGGGTTTCTTTATTGAGTTCCTTGCAAACAATCATACATGTAAAGCCAAAATCCCTCCCGTATGAGGGGCTCATAGAATTTTCATTTTTCATCCAATTTTGATGGGATTTTTTATTGGATTCCTCTCAATGAGAGCTTTAAATGCTTTACAGCTGATTTTTTCTATCTCTTAAAGTTTTCGAGATAAAAGGGGCCAAAAACACCATTTTGAGGGATATACAACATTTTTGAGATTTTTTGTTTGTCTGTTTGTTGTGTCAAACATATTATTGTATCAAACACATTACAGTGTCAAATACATTATTGTGTCAAACATATATTACTGTGTCAAAAACATTAATGTGTCAAACAAGTGCTAGAACCATGTTTTTCTACACTGTTCTGCGGTCGTATCATGCTGCGCTTGCGAAGCCCCTCAGTTTAATTAAGTACAATGTAGTCATTTCGGAAATAACAATCTTCTGAATCAAAACCAAAGGCGATATAAAACATCAATTAATTAGTAATGTTAGATGGTATACACCATAGAATTAATTTTATTGGTTAAGCAAATATAGACAAGGATATCCGGTTTTGACACCACAAGCAAAAATAATTTAATTTACTAAAAAGCGATTACTCGAGTACAATTTTGATATTCGATACTCAAACGTTCCGAGCGATACTCGAGTAACCAAGTACTCATTGACATCCCTAAAAAAAGCTGATAGTCTATAAAGATTTTATGTTATAATGTTACATTGATAAAATCAGCTTTCTGTGATGATTAAATTTAAAGCCTTTTCACCTTCTTTTGTCAAAACATACATTATAAGTGGTGATCATACAATGTAATTACTTTTCAGTGATAACTTTGTGAATTTCATGAATTAATAACAGATATTTTTTTTATGCAATATACAATGCACTACATGTACAGTAAATAAATTAAAATTTTATAAAGATTTGTTTCAGTAGTAAACTTGGAACAGAACAGTAGGACATTAGTTAGGTAGTAATTGGTATTATATTTTAGGAGACAGAGTATTGGAGAGTATACATGAAGGTAAAAGAAATCGGAGTGGGCGACGTGATAGATCAACTATTGATGATGTGTATGATGGTTACCAATACAAAGAACATTTCAACACAAATGGATACTTCCAGGGATCACTTGAAGACAGCTCCCATGAATTGCACTTGTCTATGCAAATTAACACAGATGGTGTAAACATCTTTAAATCATCTAAATTTGGAGTATGGCCAATATATGCAGTTATAAATGAATTACCCCCAGATCACAGGTAAACAATTATCTATTGCACTGAGCAGAGTCTCTCACAATTGCGCATCTGTTTCTCAAAGAGTAAGAAAATTTGAAAAATAAACGAAATGTTGTTAACTATTTTACTGGTAAGGTCATAATAAATAAATTCCTAGATTCTTATCCAACTTTTTACCAAAAATGGGTGGGCTGGCTAAATTTTATTATTTTATTTTTACCATATTTCTTGAAAAATTCTGTCAATTTGAGAGAAATTGGACTAAATTGAGCAAAAAATCAAAATAAAATTTTCTATCTTTCTTTTTACAATACAATAATAATGTTAGTTTTGAAATTTAGCTTAAATCAGATCTAATTAACTTTTTTATTTATGTTTTCAGGTTTACCAGAGATAACAGAATATTTATAGGGTTATGGTTTGGAAATCAGAAGCCAAATATGAAATTGTTTTTAGATCCGCTGCTGAAAGAAACTGATGTCCTCTATAATGGTAAGTAATAACATGCTTTTTAGCAACCATTTATCTTTGAAATCATCTTGATCATATGAAGTTTCTTTACTATTTGGAACATATGGATTTCAAAAATACTTTTAGAAAATTCCTGAAATTACTCTCAGACTTATATTTTTGTGAACTTTACATAGCAACCATATATTATTGGAATCAGTTGGACAATCTTTATAATTATAGATTTCAAAAATTTGATTTCCAAATTTGGTAAAATTCCTGAAATAAATCTCAGACTTATAAATTTGTGAAATTTACTTAGCAACCATTTATTTTTGAAATCAGTTAGACAATCTTTATAATTTAGAACATAAAGATTTCAAAAATATGAAATTCCAACTTTGGTAAAATTCCTGAAATAACTTCAAGACATATATTTTCCGGAATTTTACTGAGCAACCAAATATATTTGAAATCATGTGAACAACCTATACAATTTTGGACATAAAATTTCAAAGAAATTAAATTCTGTCTTTGATTAAATCTCCAGAAATTACTAAATGGCTTAGATTTTTGGGAATATTACCTAGCAACCATATATTTCAGAAATCATATGAATAAACTTATAATTTTGGAAGATCACTCCAGAAGTCATACTCATTATCATCTTTTGGGAAAATTTTTGGACAAAGACAGACCGGACAACGACAGCGGGGTCAGGCTTTTCAGGGTGCGGGGATAGCTGTCCTTTCCGACAACTTGCGTCTAGTTTGAAATTTAATTTCGGTAATTTTAGGGTTAAACATCTGGAATGTATCAGATGAGTGCTCAATGCTTTGATACATCTCTCCAAATTCTAATCACGCTACATTTGTGCAAAATTGTGTGATTTAGAAATTTAACGATACATAATGCATTGAAACAATGTTTTAGGATTATTTTTTCTTTTCTGTTGAAGGTGTTACAATCGATGATGTGAATGTCAGGACAATTCTATTAAGTACTGTTGCTGATGCTCCAGCTAGATGTCTTCTTATGGATTTTGTACAGTTTAATGGTAAATATGGTTGTCCATGCTGTTATGCACCTGGTGAAACATTTGCAATAAGCGAGAGAGGAAACTCTCATATTTATCCCTACAACACCGACAGTGGTACTGGTCATCACGATTTAAGAACTGTAGATGAAACTAAGACCTTTTCATCAGAGGTAGAAAGAAACTTTATATATGGTCAACATAAAGATCCAAAACCAAAATTTGGAGTAAAAGGCATGTCATTACTTTCACTTTGTCCTAAATTCAACATAATTAATGGTACTTGCATAGATTATATGCACTGCATCTTACTAGGAATAGTTAAAATGCTGATGGGTTTTTGGATCGACTTTCCAAGTAAAGAACAACCATGGTCAATACGTGCATCTATTGGACTAATCAATGAGAAGTTTATAAAAATTCAGCCACCATCTATCATATCAAGATTACCAAGAAATTTAGAAGACTACAATGAATGGAAAGCATCAGAATATAGAAGCTTCCTATTATTTTATTCCTTGCCATTATTGTCAGGTAGTCTACCAAAAGTTTACTATGATCATTTTAAGAACCTTGTCACTGGAACATTTTTATTATTGAAATCCTCAATATCACAAATGGAACTTGAAATGGCACGACTATGTTTTAAACATTTCTGTATTGGTATGGAAAATTTGTATGGAGAGAGATATGCTACCTTCAATGTTCACTGTCTACTCCATGTCTGTGACAAGGTAAAAGATTTAGGACCTCTTTGGACCCAATCATGCTTTTTTTATGAAGGTTTAAATGGAGATTTAAGGTCAATGTTTCACGGAACCCAGCATGTTGACTTACAAATTATGACCGCAATTTGTGTTCAAAACAAGTTGCCAGAACTTGTTGATACTCTTGATGAAGGACCAGTGAAAAACTTGTATCAGCACTTAACAAAATTAAACAAATGCAGAACTGAATGGATTAACATTGAGTCCTCAATTTACATAGTAGGACAAGCAAAGATTTTTTCTCCTACACCATTTGAAGTATCCGTTATAGAAAAAGAGTTTGGCCAAGTTGCAGAATATAAGAAGTTCTTTAGATTGTACACAAAATTTATGGTGTATTCAAAGAATTATCAACAAGTAACTAGGAGAAATTCGTCCACAGTCAAATGTAAAAATGGTGTATATGTAATATTGTTTTTTGTGCAGTGTGCTACAGAAGATGGTTACAAGTATGGAGCATCTGTACAGCAACTTTGTGTACTTCAAACTCCACTTAATATTCACATAAATAAAGTATCTTTTGGACATGTAAAGGTAATTGCATTAGATGAAATTCTTGAACCTATTGTCTATATACAAATTGGAGATGACAGTTTCATTGCAGAATTCCCGAACTTTTATGAGAAAGACTAATTAATGCTGTGTTCAAATTGCTCATGTGAAACTTGTTTTCAGTGCACAGGTATTTTTTGTTTATATTGGTTTCCATATTTTAACTTTAAAACACTTAAAAACTTTTACTGACACAATTGCTTATCATTAGATGCAAGTCATGTTTAAATTTCTGGTTTCCAGAAGCTATGTTGCAAACTTTGGTACATCCTTATTTTTAATTTTGACAGGATAATTTGGGGTTAACTGTACAGTGTGTTTGCTGGCATCAATTGTAGATTATTTTTTTTTAAAATTCAAATAGCACTGACAATAAAGTAATGAAGGGACTCAGCAGATTTAAAGGATTTTTTTTGTATTTCTAGAATTTTGGTGATCATCTGGCATTGATATAATTAAAGGAATTATTATTAAATTATTCATTAATAGTCTTGAATGTTTAGATTTAGCAATATATAGAATCAAAATACAAGGAATGTTTATCAGGTAATAATAAAAAACATTTAATTTCGCATTATGATTAGTAGAACAAGGTGCATTCCTCTGGCGCACTGTGAAAAGTCGTAAGAATGCAAGTCCCTGGCGTGGATGGAACAAGCCCGTAAACTTGACTTGCTACTAATCTTGTCATTGAGTAAATGTTTTTTCATTTTTGTAAAACAGTATTTTGACATGAATTAGTTATCATGTGGTTGTTAGTTTTTTCTTTTCAAAGCTTCACAGTACTTGTATTTTGATTCTATATACACATGTAAAATGTCTATTGAAAATGCCATGTACTCAATTATTTCTTATAGATTTCAAATTCCTTGCACTCTGTAACGATACTCGTAGATTTCAGATTTCTTGTACTTTATTGTTATTTCTTGTACTTATTATCATAATTATATATAAACTAATAACTTTTGCATGTATAGAAGAATTTAATTTATTTATACATCAGTTTTGACACTGAACAAAAGGAATGATCATCAAAGAATATACCTAAAAATAATAGCTTGGTGTTAATTGTAGGAAGATGCCTCTTATGAAGTCTTTCAGCATTCCAAACAAATTTAGGTCCTTTTATCTACATTTCTTGCTTCATTGACTCAGGTTAACTTTCACATCAGAGTTTAGTTTTGAGGTACTGGGTGTCCTACCATTATCTTTGCTTGCTGTGTGGTTGTATCTATGGGAGTATTTCAGCATCCCATCCAAATAAGGTTACTTTGACCTACATTTCATGCTTCATGTAGTCAGGTTCACTTTTAGGTCATAGTTTATTTCCAAGGTACTAGGTGTCCTACCATCATATAGTTTTGTGGTGTCACTGTTTTCGGGTGCCTTTCAGCATCTGACCCAAAGTCTTTCAGTATTTGGACCCCCTACATTTTCATGCTTCATTGACTCATGTTCATTTTTATTTCAAAGATTAATTCTCAGCTTTTAGCTCTATGACTTTGTTTGCTAAATGACACCCAACTGTGAGTTTTGTAATATTCAAAACAAAGGGCTCTAAGGTATTACTGCAACCCCCTATCATTTTTCCGTTGTCCCTCTCTTTCAAAAATGTAATAAAATTCAGTATAAATGCAGCATCTGGCTCTAATATCACCCTTCATAATTTAAGTATTGGCAGCTTAAATGCAGTACTTACTGACAAAATGTAAATTCATTCAAAGATTTAACAGCATATTTGCAGTATTTTTACATATCAAGTTTAAAAAGTTTAACTGCCTGCAGCAGACATGCAGCAGTTATTTAAAGTTTAAATATTTAACAGCATACATGCAGTTTTTCTACACATGAACAATGGAAAGTTAACTGTTTGCAGTATATATGCAGCATAAGCTGAAAAATTGATAGAAAACATTTAAAAAATCAGCATATTTGCAGTATCTGCTTCTGTACAGTATAAGATTACTGGAATACTACTTCTTTTGAAGCATACTTGCAGTAATAAAAGAAGTATATCTGCAGCAGATACTTCTTTACAGTACATTTCTTTTTATGTGCTGGAACTATACTGCAGTTTTTCAGTATAATATCAGTATTTATCCAGCATATTTACAGCAGGTGCTGCAACTGCAGCATATGCTGCCATTCCATAAGGGTAGTAACAGTGTATTAGGATATATGGAACTCTGGTTCATTGTTGAAGGCCATAATGGGACATGTAGAGGTTAAAATTCTACTGTCACTTGGTGGGTGGCTGTCTCATGGACAATCATGCCACGTCTCCTATTTTTATATTTTTATAAAAGAAAAAAAATTGCATAGGTCCAACCTACATGTCTGCTAATTAGATGAGGGATAATAACATGAAACAGATCAGTTTTCAGTTGGGCAAACGTCCTATTTTACTACATGGGTTAGGGGTGGTTGTCTCCTTGATAAATTCCACATTTTCTTTTTTTCTATTAAAATATAAGTGCTGTTAACCAATGTCTTTAAAAGCAGATTATAACCAATATAATCCAAAAAATGACAGAGCTTAATAGCAACTGTCTAATTATTTAGTCATATATGGTAAATAGATATGGCAAATGTGGCAAATATTACATTTTTATTGCAACACAAAAGAGTCTTCTGTCTGTCTGTCTCTGAAAAAGAAAATCAGTAAATGGG
>JARWCS010377804.1:0-10030 GCA_034783895.1 Geukensia demissa
TAATTGATATTAGAATTTCCTAAAATACAGTTAAGTTTCGACATTATTCTCAAAAAGTAATCGTACATATTAGAAGATTAAAAAAAAATTACGAAGACTTAACATTAAAAGAAGTTATTTAGTTAATTTGGTTTTTTGAGATGGAAGATACCAATGTGAGTTGCATCAACGTAGTTTTGATATTTTCTCTAAATATATAACAGTGTGTATTAGGCAAACACGGTGCAACTGGTATGTATAAGAGAAAGCGAGAGAAGAAAAGAAACGAAGAGGCACGTCGATAGACAAGAAAAACCCAAGTACATCGACAAAACACAACACAACACAAAACTAACAAGCAAACATACAAACGGCCAATACGGACACCATCAAAAACCGCAATACCCCTTCAATGTTTCATAAAACTTAAATCTGAAATATAAAAATCAAACATAGACAATTTTAAACCTATTCAAGGTCTGAATGCAAGCAGGACGAGATTTAGAGTCTTGCAAAAACAAAATGTTTTACGATATGTTTGTCTGACGGACACCATCAATAATATTAGGATATGCACCTTTTGGAAATGTTAAGTATTCATTTGTCTTCGAGTATCCATCCCAGACAGCAAAGCTTACAGCACCACTTTTGCAAACATGATCACGATTTTTTCCACAAGCCCTGAAACGAAATATATAAGTTTATCAGGTAAATAAAAGCAATATAAATATTCTGTTTTATGGCTTTGGAAAAGATATAAATAGAACAAGCATTGTTAAATTTCATCTTTGATTTAATTGATATTAGAATTTCCTAAAATACAGTTAAGTTTCGACATTATTCTCAAAAAGTAATCGTACATATTAGAAGACAGAATACTAGATGCATTTATGTGTTCTTACCAAGGTTCGTGACCCACGAATGCAGCTGGTTCTTCACAGAGACCGATTGATACATGATGTACCAGCTTACGGTTAGCCACAATTAACGACTTTACTATAAAAATAATATTTATTTGTATTAAATTTCAACATAAATTTAAAAAATCAGATAGATACAACAAATCTGTACATACAATACCTAATTGATTCTTTTTAAAAATTGAAATCGTGTGCTCAAGGTAGAAATAAAAAAAACTAAATCAAAACTAGCATTGATGATATTGTCCAAGTTGGAACGATTTTTCTTAATAGATTAGGTAATTTTAATAATTTAGCTGCTACAACGCGGAAGAATAATGTTGATATGACGATTATGTGTATATTTGAAGATTTGCAAAGGATATGCCGTTAACGCAACGTTACTAACATAAAAATCTAAATAAAACATATTTGAATGTCTGATGTTTATATTGTTTTAAATTTCGAGCGAACCTTTGACAATAGTAAGATTTGTTTCTGCTATTCGTCAAAATATATTTTGAATTTTTTTTATTATTTCAAAATAATTTGAAAAAAAATTGAACGTGAATCATTTTGTATATTGCTGAAAGATGAAAAATAGTAATGTTATTTTAACAACCAACATTGATCTCAAGTCAATAATCAATCAACATTGATCTCAAGTCAATAAACAACCAACACTGATCTCAAGTCAATAAGCAATCAACATTGATCTCAAGTCAATAAACAATCAGCATTGATCTCAAGTCAATAATCAATCATCATTGATCTCAAGTCAATAAACAATCAACATTGATCTCAAGTCAATAAACAACCAACACTGATCTCAAGTCAATAAACAATCAACATTGATCTCAAGTCAATAAACAACCACTAAATATACTCACATATAAAACCTTCTTCTATTTCCTCTAGATTCTTTACATAGCAGAAGTATGTGTCTGGCTGGATTCCATGTGAATAAAAATGGTAAGTATATCAAACATTTATTTAGGTTTAAATTAAATTACAAACAATGGATGCAGCTTTTGATTTTTGTTGTTTTTTTTTAATTTTCATTGCTAAATGACTTTTACAAAGGGCAAATAATTAGCAAAATAAATGAGTTTATAAAGAATGAAAAATTAAATTTGTATATTTTTCACCGTGTATTCACATACGGTTTTATCATGTCCGTTTTTCTTTTCTATCGAAAATTGATGGATTAACATTATTTATAACTGTTTGTTGTGTGATTGAAACTTTTTTTCCACATAAAAGAATAAACGCATAAATGTATAATTACGTCATAAACCATTAATTCATGTTTTCTATAAATAATAACCCTAAAACATTTTTTTTAATTCTTTTAAAACTTGGAAATTAATTACAATATGGACCTAAGGGTTGTTTCATTGAAACGTGATGTCACATAGTTTTAATTTTCCTTTGCAATTTACATTAATCAAATGACGTGCATACACAAACATACCTCTGCATTTTGTATCGGTGGAACAGACACTACAATGTCATATATTTCTTCGCCATCTTGTACGGAATTTAGCGTTATGTATGGTATTTCTCTCACAGCCGACACAACTTTTAAAAAGAATCAACAAAACATTGATATTAAGTGGCCAGCCGTCACTTTTTCATTAGAAATGTAAACACATGGTTACCAATGTTGGTACAATATTGTTAACTAAAAGCTTGCAGTGTGTTTTATTGTACAAACTTTTTGAATAACTTCAATCATAAATAAAACCAAGCTTTTCACAATGAGTGGTATTCCACCCTTGTTGAAGGCCTTGAAGTGTCCTTTAGATTTGTAAATATACGTTTTTATTGTGGTTGAAATGCAGTCTCTCTAACATTGATCCCAAGTTTTTTTTTGAAAAAAGCAGAACATACTCTTTTTGTAACGAAAAATATCAATTCAAATGTGATACACTGTATGGTAATTTCTTTGAATGACAAGTTGTTAGCAGTGCTCGTTTGTCTAAATGTAGGATCTAGTCGAAAAACAATTTATGGAACAATTAAAAAGCGAATAAAAATGACTATTAGGATTTTGTGAGTCGTAAATATTTTTGCATACCACACTCACATTTTCTTTGTTATTTCATAAAATTCCATTTGCATTTAACTGGTTTTGTTTACACGACGTCAAAGTCACCAATGTATTTTTATGAATAAGGTTTTTAGGATAAATGAGTCTTTTTGGCATAACGAAAACATTAACAAAGACGTCTGGTGGTTATGAATTGATTTTTATATCTGCAAAGTTTGCTTGCAATACAGGATGGAAAGGCACACATTGTATTTTTTAGCACATACATCTGAATTCAAAACAGATTACAACCTCACTAAGTGTTACCGCGTCATCAAAAGGTCTTCTAAATTTCAGATAATTAACAAATTTTGAATAGACAAACTAAATAAAAGAAATAGAAGATGTGGTATGATTGTCTATAAGACAGCCATTCGAAAACAGTATAAGTTTCAAAATATACAGGTAACCGCCTCGGTGGTGTAATGGTTAGCGTGCTCGCCTCGAGTGCGGAAGGTCATGGGATCGCTCCCTGCCCGGGTCAAACCAAAGACATAAAAATTGGTATTTGCTGCTTCGCCGCTAAGCACGCAGCATTTAGGAGTAAGGGCAAAGAATGGTCGACCCAGAGTCAGAATATGTGTCTTGGTAAAGTGGCATGTCTTCCTGCGGACTGTTCTTTCGTGAGCTATCACGTTAAAAATCCAGCGTGTCGGACTTTCACCATCGTCATTCATTAATATGCTCTCGTCCTGAATATGCATGAAATATTTGCCACTGTACGTTAAGCAACATTCAATCAATAAATCAAGATATACAGGTTAACTTAGGGCCTTGAATGGTGCACAAAGATCCACACATTCAGGCAAGCTGTAACAGACCCCCAAAAATTTAAATAAAAGGTATTAATGTTAAGAATTATTCCAAGATAAAAATGCCGGCTACTTGGAAAAATACTCACGGTCACTAGCAGCCAAAAGACATTGACATAACTAACGATTGAAATATATTGATAATCCAACTTACCACAAATGGAAAAACAAAGCCAACATGTCAGATTCATTTTACCAAAATACATTGTTGCATATCAAATAAACTTACGTTTAGGATTAAGTCACGTGTTTTTCCAAGAAAACACACAATGTTTATCCCAAACAATTCCAATTGAAATCAACAACAAAAAATAATTTATGCAGATTCGTCAACATTTAAGTGTAAAAGTTATTGTCATTACTGATAATCACGTGGTGTTTTTATTACCTGTTATGTTGTTCTGTTTTTTAACAACATCATTTATAATAAATGTCTACTATATAGTTTATTTTTAATGTTGGGGAAACAAGTGCACATCCTACCTACAATGTACTCGATAAACATTGTTGTAAGGAATGGCAGAGGGAAGATGATTCTAACCGACACCTAACCTCCCTCCAGTTTAGTTCATTTAGGTTGGATTTTATTGTCTTTCTTTCAATGGTTCGCTTAAGACCAAGTTTCTCCATTCATTATTCTATTGAGGTGCTTTGTTAATTTTTACCTCTATAGTTATTCTAAATGCAATTTTACCTATGTTGAATAAATATGGTGGAGTTTAATATGCTATATGCACATTTCAAGGAGTAAAATCTCGTTAGCAGCATTACAATAAAAAATAGGAGGTATGAGATCTTAACACGGTAAAAAAGTACTCAAATCCAAACAAATCGAAATAGGAGGCCAAATCCGACGGCAGGGACAACTATCAAGTTCAATACGTTTCGAAGCCTTTTCGCATTTTCAGTGATTTAGAATATAAACAAATGCAGCAAATTTCTATAAAACATGTTTGATAAATTTCATGTCAGACAAGTCTGACAACTTGGCTGGTCAATACCCTCGGGGACCTCTGATCCTCCAGCAAAGAGTAGATTTTGGTATGCTATATAAACAATTTAAGGAATTTCAATCCGAATTAAGTGAAGCCAGAACACAAGTGTAAACCCAACAGGTTATCTTTACTGGTAATAGTTAATCGGGATTAAGTAAATCTGGGTTTAGTTAAGCCTAGTGTGAACAAAAACTATGATAGTGTCATCAGTATAATGTGCAAAACATGTCTTTTTCTAGAATAACCCGTTTTGTTGTATTTAACAACTTATATTATTATTAGGTATTTGCATTTGAGTAATAATTGCACTTTAAATATTTTCTATTTACAAACATTTACATTTTAACAAAACGGTTTTGGTCACCTGTATCGCCTAAGTCGCAAATGCTGCGGCATCTGTCATATCTTGAGACAACCCGCCACCTTCTCGTCTAAATAGACACCTGGCGATTGTAATATTTTAATTAACAAAGTATATGCATAAACAAATTAAATTGAATATTTAAATAATTTAAGTCTTAGAAATATATTATATAATACAATGCTTCAGGTAAAGTACTATTTCTGACAATCTAATATAGTACTGTCCAATACAGTTTGACACCTGTTCATCAGCTGACTTGAAATTCTAAATGTTAACACCATATGCATCAATGATCTATATCAGTTTTACTATGAAAATGAAAAGATATGGGGTAAATGTCAGAGGGACTACATTCCAACCACAATAAAAAATAGGAAATTTACAAATCTAGAGTTCTCATCAACTGCATGGCCTTTGACAAGTTAATAAACACTATTTACAAAGTCAGCACGATGTTTTACCATAAAAACATTGATAAGCAAGCACCAAATGCAATTGATATTAATGTTAATTAGAATCCTGCTGGGTTTAGCTTATAATATGTAATCTGACGTTGACCTTTCAAACATAAAATTGGTTTACAAAACTATAGTTGAATACGTCTAAATACCTATTATCTCAATACTATTAACAAATTGCTATCAAGCAATGATACCTGACTTTAAAAAAGTTTGTGTTGCTGCATTATATTTTAATGTTGCTAACATACTGTCATATATACATTTTCTTAATGCTGCCAAAGAACCGCTTCTAGCAAATGTGATAAATTTAATAATTTTAACTTATTTATCCATTCCTTAGGACAAAATATACCCCTTTTTTACTAACAATTTAAGTCTTCATTGTTGCATTAACATCTCAATTTGAAAAAGATGTTTTTTTCTGCTAATCATTATTGCTTTCTGATTTTGTGACATCATTATTGAGAAAAATATTTTAGATATTTCAACATTCCCAGTTTTAAATAGGGCCCTTTTCCTGTAAAGTTGTAGAGTAAACCAAAAAAGCTAATCGCTTTCTGCACCTGGAGGTTGCGATTTCAAGAAACGTTCCCCTTAACCCTAAAATGACTAATACCGGATTGAAAATGGACAATGCTGCGGGTGTCTTAAAGATGCAGAAACTGCTTACCCTTCAGGACCACCTAAGTTCACCTTCAGATTTTTGGTGGAGTCCGCAGTGTTCATAGTTTTGTGTTTTTAGTTTTATATGTATATATAAACTTGGTCATAAATATGGAATATTGACAATTCCTGAGTCAATAATTCAACTTTGGAGACTTGCATGCAAAAAATATGAGCTAGAATGCCAAAATGTTTACACAGAACTCATTATTTTACTTCAAGCTAAAAAGTGTCCGATTTAAGATTTTTGTCCGATGGCTAGTTTTATGAGATCTGAAACCCACATTTTTGTGGAAAAATGCAAATTTTGTATTCCTTTCAATTTTTTTTTTATTTCATCCAATTTTATTATTTAACTATCCTCTAAAATCATCCTTTGAGCATTATCTGCCATTTCCTTATAAGAATTTTTCTTGAAAAAAGTAAAGTCATACACATTTGTAATGTGAGGTCGAAAATAAAAATATTCCATATTTATGAGCAAGAGTGTATGTCTTGTTCCGTCTTGTTCGTGTTCTCGGGATTGCCGTGTCTTTCGACTTTTTCCCATTTAGTCTGGTCCTTCGGCTTTCTTCTTTTGATTGACCCTTTAAATCTTTGTTTAATGACTGCTGTCCTGTTACTCCGGTATGTCTTGATGAAAAATTACTCGAGTATTATTTTATACAGATATACGATTACACATATCAAAAGGAATTCGAAGATACCAAAGGGGCAGAAAGAAATCGTAAAGACATGCTTTAGGTATAACACCAGTATCAAAAATGAAAATTAAACAAAATTAATATATATATATAATAGTAACCATTAGTTGGTTTATTTTTCCAAATTTTAGATAGATTAGGTCGATTCTCGTGTTTAATGAATAGTTTCACATTTTGTATTTTGGGATATTTTACAGCTTTCGTTATGGTATGGGCTCTGGTTCATTATTGAAGACCGTAATGGGACCTGCAGAAGTTTGAATTCGGCTGTCATTTGGTGGATGGCTGTCTTATGGACAATCATGCCACATCTCCTATTTTTATATTTATTTCGTGGCTAGTTTTCTGGCTGTTCAAATTTTCTAGATCTAGATTTATCATCCAGCTTGCTCTGCTGATGGTGTTAAACTAACAATTCAGCCAATTTTACACAGTATGAAAATAAAAGAAATGTGGGGTAAATGTCACAGAGACTGTGCTATAATCACGAGGAAAACGGAGGGAATTTACACACATAGAGGTCTTTACAAGGCCTTAAACAAGGACGGAATACCTCTGCTTATGAGAAGCTCTAATTCACCCCACATGAAAAATCGTTTATACGTAAAAATACTGTTCCTACCTGATAATTTTTAAAATGTACTTATAAAGATTTTGTATATTATTTGTGACAAAAACAGTAGTTTAGGCCACTCAAAATTAATTTCTAATTCTTCGGATTTTTTATGATAAAATTAGGTGCGAGCGAGCGAAAATTTTAATTTTAATTTTTTTTCTGAAAATGGTAAATTATGAAGCGAGGGCTTCAAAATTGATGCGGAAAGAGCAGTTTATAATTTTTTTCATCATTTTTGTATATTTTTAGGAGTGAGCGGGAATATTTTTTATTTAAATATGTAGGTAAATTGATGAAAATTTTCCAAAATGTGATAAAAAATGAAGCGAGTAAAGTTTTTTTGAACTTTTGAATCTATGATTTAGGAGCGAGCGAATCCGGAGAACTAGTAATTAATTTGGAGTGGCCTGAATACTGGAATTTGTTAACTGGGTATACTTAAATTTACAACTCTATACTTGAAAATATCTTCTCGATAGTCGAATTTCTCGTTACTTGACAGTTATATGAACAATGTCCAGGGTTAAAATTAAACTATCTTTCATGGAATATCCAGCTTATATATTATACCAGATTTGTGTATTGTTCTTGTTACTTGTTACTACAGTCAACTGAAAGATAGAATATGCAGATTTTGATTGCTAAAAAGTCAAAAACCGTGAAAAACAAAAAGAGTGCAGAAAAAGTGGATTTTAAAATTTTGAAACTGTTTTTCACAATGTCCAAGAATTCTCACGAGAAAAAGTGAAAACCTTTGCGCTAAAATGAATCGTGTATGTAATTAATCGGTTGATATATCATGTTAAACTGTTATCAGATGTTATAGACAGAAACTCGTGGGAAAGATGTCTACTAAATATACTGACACGTGCTTATGTTGACATAAAACATATAGTACAAATAGATTATACATCATATTTATGTGATATAAAATGAAATGTTAAGTTTTAAAATACATATCTACTACTTATACTGTCCAATTTTGTCAGGAAGTAGAACCCAGTAAGTTGTCCAATAAAATATTAAAATAAAAGTACTGTCCTTACGAGATACTTTACAGGCACATAAAAACTGTTTTAGGTGGGGAATTTCCCATTGAAAATTTTTTTGTCTTCTAAAATACTAAATTTTCAAAATGGAATGATATTAACCATTCACGTGTATAAATTGTTGCATTGAGATGAAAAAGAAATTTTTTAATTTACATTTAAGTTATATCTTATTCTATGGGCTTTTTACAGGGCTTTTTATACAACCCCGCCAAGAGAGTTATCTCCCTTTTACATTGTCAATCCCATAGAGATTTTCTCTTTCTCCAGGTAAATTTACCATTGAAATGAATATAAAAACGTAAATAGTTTCCGTTAAGACTCACCAAGATACATCTTTTTGAAAAAAAAATTATTTAGATTAAAAATGATAACATCTCTTACTTTTGATATAGTAAAGACAGTAATTGGAGAATTCAATAAATTTTACTAAAATATTATAGGCTTTCATAATAAAGAAAAACGAATCAAGATTTAAAACCCGTCAAGTACTGACAAATATGTTTAACTCAGCCATGCACATACTTTGTGTGCCTGTCCCAAACAAGGAACCTGTAAATCCAGTGGATGTCATTGTTAAATAGTTAATAGATAAATATATATATTTAATGCGTCGAAATGTACATATTGACAAAAATTAGTTCATAATTGACATTGCTGGTAGAGCAACTGAATCAAGGAAGCTAAAACTATGTTTATAAAATTTAAATGTTACGAAAATGAAGAGGCATGATGCAGCATAAACAAAAAACTTAAATTCCCACGTTGTGACGTACTAGGCTAATTATAGTGTATAGTGTGATTACGACAGGTTTGTCAGCCTGGCTACAGATTTATGACGGACACGCGACCGGCATATGGTATGATATAGGTATATACTGTTTTATCTATTTCATCGTAAAATACCGTTTTATTAGTTAAAGCCCTGGTACGTTCCTCTTATGACACGGTGATTAGACAAAAATCGTGGGAAACATTAAGTGGTCGTCAATAACTTCAGGGATGGGTGCTGTATGTATGGGATTTGGTTCAGATGTGTTTTTTTCGAAAGCGACAAAAATTATATCATTTTATTTCACCGAAACAAGAAAAACATTCCTTAGGATTACACCTTTTTTATTACCCATTTTCCTTTTTATAAATTTAGAATTTATTAAGACTTGACATTTATGTTGAAAGGATGGATTTCCTAATTCAAATTTAAATTTTATTTAAAAAAACAATCATACGCACATAAACACTAGCCTATCATTTACAACACAAAAACTATAGCTGAGGAGAGTTCAATGGGAGATAACCCAAATTGAATGATTGATAAAATAAGATAAGATAAGATAAGATGACTTTATTCCAATCAAAGGGCCCTTTAAGAGCATAATAATTATACATACAATGA
>JARWCS010377814.1:0-10029 GCA_034783895.1 Geukensia demissa
CGTTTTGGGCGGGAGCGCTCAATTTTGACCTAGATAAAGTAATAAAAAATGCGCACATTTCTTTTTTTCGGACCTTCTATTGCGATTTATATAAGAGGAATCACTCTTAAATTTCCATTCAGGTGCGCCACAAACGATTTCTGCAAGTTATCTTATTCTTGTTTAATTACTTAATTATTACGCAGCGTTGTACTCCCGGTCTCGTGCTAGCGCGTGCAAAGAGCCACTTCCGGGGAACAAATGGCTGACTTTACAATGTAAAACCCATTAGAGAATTTAAAACTCGGCGCTGCTTAAAATACATCGTGATTGCTAAAAAGTATTATTGCAACTGACTTGCACTTTTTTCAATCTACAAAATTAACACTATTTTATAAGAAAACGGAAGACAGTTTTTCTATCATAAAGATTTTACCCGTTCCAACAAACTCTGACATAGAGTTTAGACTAATAAAGCAGTTGCTTTCGGATATTACGATCGTACACAAAATATTTTTGTACAAAAACATAGTGTCAGGCATGGTGTCAATGAAACAAGTTTTAAAGTTTTGACATCAAGGTCAATCAACATCCGCCGTGAAGACGTTGTGAAAACATGCAATGCATCGGTTTTGATTTCAAATGCCTTTCAGATAAATTTCTTATGAGACGAATAACGTCTATCTTGCCCAATTCATAAAATTTTGTCTCTGAAATCGCTATTCTTGTCGAAAAAGTTTACCAGTAGGATATCAATTATGATCATAATTTCAGAAACGTGTGTGTACCCCAGAACATCTTCTTATGGTTACAATAATACAACAATAATTATAATGACGATATATAATAATAATTCTGGACAAAGTTTATACACAGATAAAACGTTTAGTTGTAAAATCCAGATCTGAAAATGATTAATGTAAAGAAACTGTTGTCCGTGCATGGGAACCAATTTTCGTGGATTGTGTGGGGAAGTAAACGATGAAATTAAGTTTTCTACAAAATACTATATTTCATTTAAAATTGAATGTGAAACCCCGATACAAGAAGCCACGAACCAACGGTGTTTTTAGAAACCTTTATGAATTAAAGTACTTTCAAGGTGTTAAAACGATGAATAAATTTACTTTAACATGATTACGCATATCATGTATATAGAATAATAAATAAAAGCATACAATGAAAATGCCAGCAGATAAAAAAGGGCATGCTATTATGCTTTTTGTATAACAGATATATATATGGTAAAGTAAAAACAAAAACATTTTGCCTGCTTAAATTCAACATCTGATTTTCTCAAATTAAATGAAAATTAGTCGAATGGTAATGAGGTAATAAATCGTTTAAGCAAGCACAAATCTTGCGGAAAGTTGGCAATTCCATCCCTCTACACTGTTGTTTGATGCTATGCGTTACACCTCTAACTAACTTATACGTCTCTTCTTAACTGAACTGCATTTCTTGTGCATACTTCTCCGCTATTAACAACGACATCCTCATCTCGTGCAAGTCGCTCTACGCTAGTCTTCCTGGATGTTTCCATTTGCCTCCCTTGCTTCCTCATTTCATCATGCCTGCCCTTGCCTCCTCATTTCCACAGGGTTGAGGTGCTGTAATATATATTCTGCAGGTAAAACCCATGGTGCATTCTGTATGATTTATCAAAAAATAAGATACATGTACTTATTTATAAAAATAAGATACTTTTTTATCCGAAAATAAGATACTTATTTATCCAAAAATAAGATACTTTTTTATCCAAAAATAAGATACTTTTTTATCCAAAAATAAGATACCTATCCACTTGAATATGTTTTGAAAACCTGGGTCATAGGGTCCATCTAAAAGACATTTTGGTTATGCTGTTACGACCTATCCTTATAGACGTGGTCAATAATTCCATTTGTTGAGGACAGTTGGCGAATTTGTAAAAATTCGAGAATTGCTTTGAAATCGAGGCGTTTTGCAATGTGTGGATCTCGGTTTTCCAATATTTTGGTTGTTATGCTACGGATAATAGGTTACTTCTTAAAATGTACAAATAGTATATCAATAATTCATCATATTAAATCAACATTTGTAAACCTGTATTTTGAAAATCGAAAAGAAATCTGCATTCCTGTAAGGTCTGGTGCAATCAAAATATTCATTACGTCGTTTGGCTGGTAATTCTGCTTTGCTGGAGGGTATCAGTACGTTGTCACTTTGACTTTTAGAATTTTGGAGTTAATGAGTGCCTATGAGGCTAGAAGTAGGGAATATCGTGGATTGTGTCATTTAATCTTTCTTCGTTGTCTTGTGTCCTTTCCTGTGACTCTGATGGGTCTACAATTATAGTAAGTCATTAACTAATTAACTCAAAATAAGTCTTTGATATCGGTAATTGTTCGGACGAAACCATTTTCACACATTTCAATTGCATTTATGATATTGAAAGTAATAAACTTGTCATATTAAAAATTAATGTTCCTTTTCCAGACAGTATTTGAAGTACATTTCAATATTTCCGTTTCAAAAAAATCTTTCAATTGAAGCGTTTTAAACTAAAGTTAAACATAAAATGAGTTTTTAAGTATAGGAAAGCTACTTAACGTCTACTTTTCAATTAGAAAAAATTGCAACATCTTTCGACGAGACTTTTCAAAATGACTATTAGAATAAAAACTACTAACAGACAGACAGCTTGTTGGCAATGTAAAATGTTTGATTTTAAGCTAAATAGACATAAAACACTCAATCTCTGCTCAGAATAATTTAGAATTTTGTAGTAAATTGATGATGGAGGTGCACTTCCGTGTAAATACATATGTCATGTTGTTCAAACTTCTTGGTTTTCTTTGATATATACATATGCTTTACAAAGTTTGATGATAAGGAACAACGTATCCCATAATTCAATGTAATTTATGATATCGGTTCATATCAAATTTGAATAAATCAAACTATAGAATTTAATAACATCGATGATTATTCTTTCTATGATAAGAGTTTAACTTTTTCATATATTTTTTCGCTGTTCTTCAAAAAGAAGATTTCTTTTGCCTTGTCAGCTGATGTAAAGTATTCGCGAAAGCTTTCTTTTTTTGTGAAATTGTAAGAATTTTAAAAATATATTCTGAGAAACAATACGGAAAAAAGTAAATTAATTATATTCCAAGTCTTTGAAGAAATAGAATGAGTATACATTTGAACATGCTAAACCTTTCTGTTAAAATTTTCAAGTCAGCATCCATAGGAGGTCCTTATAATAAAATGTTCATTTCGCTCCGAATGGACAAATATGACCCCATTGTCGTTTTTGCTCCTAATTATGAAATTCGTTTTCTCCGATAGGTATAAATTGCCAACTGGATCCATACTTTGCGGGAAAAATCTTTTCGGTCCCTTATAAGATTTTAAAGATATTAAAACAGTTAAATAAAAAACAAAACAAAATAACAAGTCGACAAGCAAGAAATTCAACATTGTTAATTTTGTTTACAATAGCACACATAACACTATACAGAAAAATTGGACAGGTGTCGCGCGCGAGACAGAAGATGCTTAACATTTCGCAGCACCGGATCCTTCACGTATTTTGTAAAGGAGTTCATAGAGTCCATGCATTTGTTCTTTTTTATTTTCCTTTTTTTCTTATGTTATACATCAATGCACTTTTATTCTCTCGCAACTGGACTCAAACTACATCAATCATATAATAAACAGATTAAACTCTTTATTGTTCCAGCTTAACCAGGGGATGCTTACCCTTCCAGAGAACCTGATCACATTCCTGTTTTGAAAAAGAGCTCATGGAGTCCAAGCCTTTGTTCCTTGTTCTTGTTTTCGTTTTATCTTTTAGTTTGCTTCGAATGTCTTGTCTCTTTTGACTGTACACTTATGATCTCACACATGGGTATTCTAAACTTAACTGTCCTAGTGCTATATGGTGTTACTCATTTTAGACGCTATTAAGTCATATACTATGAAATGTGTTATTGCGATGGTTCATGACTCTTGTCATTACCAAGTACATGTCATGAACAATCAATAATTTCAAAAAAATGAAAAACCTTAAAATACAGGTAATTGTGAGACAGAGGATAGAAAAGACTATGAGTCATAAGATGACCTATTACAAAGTAAATGGCATAACTCCTTACCCTTCCGGAGCACCTGATCCCACTCCTGTTTTGTAAAGGAGTTCGTGGATTCCAAGCTTTTGTTCCTTTTGTTTACGTTTTATCTTTTTGTTTTAAATTTGTCTTGTCTCTTTGGACTATGCACTTTTAATCTCTCGCATGGGTATTCTACACTGGTCCTATATATAAACAACCAATAGGGGTAAATGAAGGTAGTCCGCAATAATAAGCAGGATCTTCCTCACTATTTGTATCATTTGTTTTACTTGTGTTTAATAATCATATTTGGTGAGATGTTGATATACACAATTCGGATGATGACAATGGTGGTAGTTTGTCATGGACGTCGACCAAGAAAGTTGCCTTATTCATACGTATAAAAATAAATGACTAAAAGGGATCATAGATGGTGCAATAGGAATGCCAACAGTCTGTTGCTGAAGACTGCCATCAAACGTTACAAATGTATTGTCAATAAATTTTAAATCGAAGATAGCAGTTTCTTAATACTTTTGGCTGGTATAGCATAAAGATAATGTTGTCCAATCCTACCACCAAAAGTCAAATTTTAATGCTATTTCAAGAATCAAATGGTTTCGACTTGTTTAAAATCCACATTTATTTCACGTCAACAGTCGAATTGTGATGTCCAGTTAATCTGAAACCCATTTTGACAGCTTACAGGGATTCCCTTTTATACCATTTTTCGGACCATTTTGTAATAAAGTTTGTCTCTAGCGTTTCTTCGTGTTGAAATGTTTGCCTGTTCGGGATATGATAATTAGCTTCAGTCATTATTTTTGCAATGGTATGTGTTTGAGTAGTTTTATTGTCCAATTAAACCGAATTTGTTTTGTAAATTATTGCTGCAATTTTACAGTGGTGCCATGTGTTTGAGTAACTGTTTTTCTATGTCGTGTTATTGTCAGGCAAAAGAAGGCAGTGTGAATATGATAGCTTTACCATTAATTTTGTTTTATAAATTTATTCGTAATGTAAAAGAAAGAATATGGAATATATGCCAGAAAGACACGATTCCCATCTAATTTAGACTTAAAACATATATACGAAATCCAAATTTAACTGCGTGTAAAGCACTTTTTCTGGATTTACCTTCATCAGACATACCAGGAGCTAAAAAAAGATCTGTCAAAATATAAGGAATTCGAAGATACCAAAGGAACATACAGAAATCGTTAAGTCGGAAGACAGAAAAGACCATGGCCAACAAAATAAAACGAAAGACAAACATAACACACGACACTACACTGAAAACTAAAGCTGAGGTAACACGAACCCTACAAAACCAGGATGAATTCGGTTACTCTGGAAGGATAGCAACTCCTGCTCCATTAGTGACACCCGTCATGTTCCTCAGTAGTCAAAGCCGGAATATAGTAACAATCGATGTGATGTTAGTATATAATTTTCATGACGTATTGCACAAATAAGCCAAATATAAAGATAACTCCGTTATGTGGAACAAGGAATGACATTTGTAGTGGTAATAGATAAATTGAAAGTGCTCGTTGTAGCGCATTTGATATTGTTTCGCGAAATATACAATTTCCGAATATGCAGTTAACAAAAATATTTAAAAATTATTTATATATTACTGTTCTTTTCATGAACTGAGTCTCTCACTTTTTACCAATTTTCGAAAAATCCTATGAAGGAATCTTGACAAATCTTATGAAATGAAATATAAAAAAAGATTCCGGTAACTTTTGTATATCTCGGGTTTTTATACATATTCTCAGTTTTTCTCCACTCATATGGAAAAATTGGCAAATTTTGTCATTTTCCAGTGTAACTTTTTTTGCTCACAGTATTTGTGGATTTTATAAAATGAAAAAGATTTTCATAGGTGTCATATCTTTTGGTATATACATATACGTAATGCCAGTAAAAAATAAGCTTGACGGATCAGAGATGCAAAAATTATGCTGCCCTCTAACCATATCCCTGCTTCTATGATATCGCGGTTTCACGTGCTATTTCAAGCAAAATTGGATGCCATTTTGAAAAAATATTGCCACGATACCATAGACAACCACCATAAGACGTTGTCGGAAGTTACATTTTTCACAAAAATCAATAATTTTCACATGAGCACAGGACAAATAACGACACTTAAGATATTTTTAACACGCAATTCAGTTACCGGTAGATAGTTAAATTTCTTTCTTATTTTTTTTTAGATTTCATATTCGCTTTTAGACAATATTTTCTGTTTTCAGTATTTGGCAACGGTAGGGACTTGTATTTTCTTTAAAATATATTGGTTCATTGTTTAAGGTCCTAAACTGCAGTTACTAAAGCACAGTTCACTGGCATTTTGGATTATATGGTTTAACTTTTAAATTAACACATATAAAAGAAAGAATATGGAACATATATATAAGAAAGACACAATCCACATCTTTCTGTATTTAAATTCACCAGACAGGCACATTTAGGGCCAAAAAATAGGTAGACATGCACTAAGCTGTTGAATTTCGTTCACTAGATTTCCGTTGGGCACGAAACAAGTTCGTAATAATAGTGCCATGCGTTTATCAAACAGATTGTTGACAAAGTAGAAAAACACGAATGTACATGCATAAATTTCAACGCGTACGAAGCACTTTCACCATATACCAAATCCATGTAATAGTTTTTAAATAGTTTTTGTGGAGAATTTTGCAGGTTTTGCAACATTATAGTAACTCAGAATGAATATTTCGTATGCGAGCATTCGTTACAGATATTGTATAAACTAGGAATGTTCCAAATCAAAAGTTTAAGAAATTATAGAAATTATATTTATTTGAAAGATTCGGGGGTTATTATAAACTATTTTTTCCAACTAGCTCAAACTCAAGTCATATCTGATGCAAAAATGTATATTTTTAAGTATAATTGATGAGAAAGTTGAACTTTATGTAAAAACACATGTTTAGTTGTTGAAACTTCTTAATTTTTCTTTGATAAATACAAATACTTTGAAAGTTTGAATAAAAAAACACCAAAATATTCCATAATTCATTGTAATTTATTTGGTCTGTATATGTTTGCCAGTATAAATCAAATAATTTAAAGATATCATGATTTAATGATTGCTTTAATGATATTAATGTTTCTTTGTGTTTTTTACGTGAAGAGAGATAAACTTAAAAGTTACCACCATCTGTCTTTCATAAGTCAATGGGAATTATTTCTTTGATTATCTCTCATTACTAAGTTACCAAATATGGCAAAAGGGCAGATAATCCATAATTTATGATTTAGAATTATCTACTTTGTTCATTAATGGTTAGGATTATCTAACGCATAAACGACTTTTTGGCTTTGGGCGATTGAGAGCTTTTTACAAGTAGTGGTATTTCACCCTTGTTGAAGGCCTTGTGAAGACCTCTAGATTTGTAAATCTCCTCTGTTTTTCTCGTGGTTGGAGTGCAGTCTCTCTGACATTTTCACCATATCATTTCATTTTCATACTTGGTACCTAGACATAATCCACCAATGTTTTCGTTTATATTATTTTTATCAGTGTCAAACGCTACAATTCAGTTGTTTTTTCCTACTGTGGAGTACAAAAAGCATCTGCATAAAGTCATATATACAGGGTTATTGCACGAATATTGTTCCGAGTAGAATATTTTATTGCACGAGCTTGTCGGTGTCATCGATTTTCTACGATGGACAATATACATCAATATTCGTGCAATAACCCTTTTGTTGTATAACAAAACCTCTTAAATGCCAAAAATACCAATTATCAACATCGATGACGTCTCTTTTTTTAAAGCAATATTTCACTGCGTGCACGTTTTTTTATTTAGAGCGATTTAGAGCATTTCACAAGAATTGGAATTCCATCCTTGATGAAGGCCTTGTGGAGACCTGTATATTTGCAAATATCCTCTTCTTGTGGATGGAGTTTGGTCTCTCTGATATTTACCCAATATTGTTTTAATTTACATATTGAAGTGCTTGCATGCATTAATAACAAACGATCGATCAGACCATAAATATATATTTTCCGCGAGAGACAGCCTGTGGTAGACAACATCACGAGACCCTATCTCATGCCCGAGTCATCAAATCAGCTCACTAGGTCAAACCCTCTTTGATGACGTATTACATAACATACTACCACATTCGTACAACTTTTTGCTATTTGTAATACATCTCTCATAGAAATTAGTATTAAACTTTTTGGTATTATTGTTTTACAAAAATTGTATATTTTTTTATTCTTTGCAAGATTGAGTTTACATTTCATTCACGAGTGAGCACACGCGAATGAATCTGTTCGAATTATATCTGATTATTCATTTGAAATACAAAATGTCAAGTAAAACGGATGGAAGGGATCTTGTAAAGTTCTTGTAAAGTAAAGACACTCATTTAACTGACAGTAATCAGCAATATCAGACATAGAAGTTTAATTTCAACTGATACTTGTTGGATGACTGTATCATGGATAATCATGCCACATCTCCTATGTTTATATATTGCATAAATAAATATTTTTTTTCGAATTTATCGGTTTATTGATTTTGTATTTTCTTATTTCAATGCTCCGAATTTCTGCGACTAAATTGTTCCAGCGGGATAGAATTAAATGTTGATTTGACTTTCTCATAGCCAATCTAGTAAATCTTCAGCATGCGCTCCGAACACAAATAATTATTAACCGGCATAGAGGCCTATTACCTATTCTCTTGATTAATTTCATTCATGCAACATACATCCGGAGAGATTGTTCGTGCACAGTTATACAATGTATCTAGCACCCATATTTTGCGATTTATCTTATTCTGCAGATTATGTTGTAAATTTGAGACACTTGAGACACCTGCCGTCGGATTTGGCTTCCCATGTCGATTTGTTTGGATTTAAGTGCTTCTTTCGCTATTGAAATCTTTGACTTCCTATGTTTCGGTTCTAATGCTACTGATGAGAGTTTACTCCTTGAAATGTACATATAGCATACCTAAATGTTCCATATTTCTTTAACATTGGTAATTTTGTATTCTACAAAACTGGCATGGAAAGGGCTTCAAATGTTGCTCTTAATTTGTAGTTATTAAACATATAAAAACGAGATACGTTTCGAGAAGTGAATGTATTATTTTTCCCAACAATATCTTTTTTATTTAATGTATTGTATGTTTATATGTCACGTTATGTCCATAAAGTTTAAATTACACGTCACAACAAAAAGTCTTCACCATGATCACGATGGGGGTAAAAAATTAAAACACCCGAATATTATGCTTGTTAACATCCAAACATTAAAAATGTAATAAATATTACTATAAAACTTTTATGACGATAAGTTTTATGTCTTGTTAGGGATGGTTGAAGGTTGCACGGTTGATCTTACTAGACAACTGCATACATGTACATGGAAAGTAAAACCCATGTTTTCTCATATGTTTCTTTGTCTTAGTCTTATTAAAGGAAAGTGCTTTAGTCTACTTGAAACTCTTCCAGTGCAGATCAATTTCAAACATATATGTATATATGCCTGGATCTTTTTTATCTTAAATCAGCTAATGCCTTTTTCTAGCAAATAATTTCAATCTTACAGGCTGTCCCATAACCATGTCCGGAAATGACTGTGATACACCATGTCCAGAAAACTGTATTGAGCAACATTGTTTTCCGGGAAATAGATCTTGTGTCTTAGGTTGTAATTCACCAAACTGTCTCAACGATAAATGTGATTCAAGCAGCTTTGTTTGTATTGACGGATGTAAAAGTAGACGAGGTGGAAAATATTGTTCGAAGCGTAAGTATATGTTCGCAATATTATTACTACGAAAGTCTTATATACAGTCCGCCAAAGGTTAACCATCACCAAGTATTTTCCAATATATTTTTCTAATAAGGCAATTTAGTAAATATTTAATACATGTACATGAAATTGACCATCATT
>JARWCS010377825.1:0-10029 GCA_034783895.1 Geukensia demissa
GACTTCATTCCTTGTACATGGTAGATGTCCGATGGATTTGGCAGCCTATTTAGGTTTTTTTGGATTGCCTTTTACTAATTTTAGATCTTGGCCTCTTCTATTTGAGTTCTAATGCTACTGAAGGAAGGTTATTCCTCGACATACGTATATATTGCACCATTGGTACACATATCATATTTGCTTTGTCTATTCATCATATTTTTTACACTAATTAGACTGACGTGTATTTATTATTGTCTTGGCTTAGTAGAACCAGGTATGTTATCGGCAGCGATTGAATTTTAAAATACTAGTAGCTGTTAGAAACAACGAGTACTATTTGTCATCATGTTATTATAATTGTCTGCTCATCGACTTCAATATAAAATATGGTGCAGTTGGTCTATTATACATTTTATTTTGTCACACCACATTCCAGAACTACTTAGTTATGTCATAATTCTTAATTTTTATCCAAATCTGCTTTTTTCATTTAAGTTGTCAGAAATTATATATTTTTAAGTTATAACAGGTCAGGAGTCTTTTGGTTTTATGGCCTTAAACAAAACCTATCCATTATTGGTTTGTCTATATATAACTGTTGGTGACTCTTGATACCTCCTATGATTTGGTTCTTATACTACTGATAAGAGGTTATTACTTAGAATGCGTACAATGTATATCATAAAGAAAGAATGTATGTCAAATGGTCAAGATCCACATCATATACATTTTTATAACAAATACTTAAAAGCCAAATTAAACTGCGTGTACGGTGCTTTTCTGGATTTACTTTCATCAGACAAGCTAGGACACAAAATTAGGAAGATCAATGTCATTTTATTAATTTTAATTTTATGGTCGCCATCACAAATTGGTTGATCCATATGGTATCAGTGTATCTAAACTAGTTATGGACCTGTGACCGGTAATACAAAAATAGTTGACATCTCGGATTGACGTTAACTCGGATTTGAGATTTAGGATTCCACGACGGGTGTTGCGCGCAGGACAGGGGATGCTTACCCTTCCGGAGCACCTGATCCCACTCCTGTTTTGTAAAGCAGTTCGTGGATTCCAAGCTATTGTTCCTTTTGTTTACGTTTTATCTTTTGGTTTGTTTTAAATTTGTCTTGTCTCTTTGGACTATGCACTTTTCATCTCTCGCATGGGTATTCTACACTGGACTTAGTTTGCATGAAAATACATGATGTGTGGGCATCCAAAGGGGTTATCACAAACCAACACATTTTGAAAATTAACACAGTGCCGTTTCCATATTTATATACTCAGTCGGCATGAAAAGACAACTTTCAGAGGTTCTTCCTCATATTTGAAAGCTTAAGTTATCGTAAAATAGGACTCGGTACACTAGATATAGTTTATATCGGAGCTGTCACAATCTTATCCCCATTTGTACATTTTTATCCTGAAATGCCTTGTTTTATTTCATTTTATGCTATAAACACCAGTAACGTAGAGATTTGCAACGTGTCTGCTTTGACTAGCTTTTTCTTTTGTTTCTCTTCGTTTTTGCCATGGTCTTGTTTGTCGCCTGACTTCAGGATTTCCGCCTAATGTCTTCAGTTTCATTTTTCAAGATATTTCTTAGCAACAAGCCTTTACCAAAGTCAAGACAATAATTTCCTTCGTAAATCCTAGAAACAAAAACTCTCTCTGTAATTTGAAGTATGAATAAAGTATTAAGAAAGAGTGATACTTTAAATTTATGCATGTATAATTAAAGATATGAGGTAACAGAGAAACCACAAATCAAGCACGAGAAAAACAAAATATTTAATTTAAGGATAAACCAATTACCACAATTCCTGACTATGGACAGGCAAATGAGACATGTGGTTGGGTTAAACTAGTTTATAAGTATCCCAATATTGCCAAACAAGTGATTAAAGAAAAATCAAATAAAACAAAAACATTAAATACGAACTATAAAGATCAAAAAGAAATTCACTCGATCCGACTAGAGAGTACGTGAATTACAATAAACATACTAAACAAGGATGATATTTGGTTGTTTTTATTCATTCAGTAAAACTTTATCCTTTTGTGCAACTAGTAACAAGATTTTATTTTTTCTTTGCACCGACTTTCTAATACATGTATATCCAAAAATCCAAGGACTACTGTCATAAAAATTCTGCCATCTTATTTCAACCCAAAATTTATCATTCATGAAAATGTCAGCTAATAGAATTTTTTATTAGACGTTAAGCATGCCAAACACTTTGTTTCCGTCACATCTACGTTTTTTATTCATACCAATGTCCAGCATCAAATGTACAGTAATTCTCATCCAGAAGGGCTTATATGAATTCGATCTAATTGACAGGTATAAAAAACAATATTCTTGAAGTTAATCCAATTCTCTATATTCGATAGTTAAAACATTCTTTCTTGTCTACTTTCTTATAACACCAAAGCGTTAACAACAGTGTTAATTCCAGTCACGGTTATTGTCAATTTACATGAAAGTAAAACAAAAATAAACTCATAACCAAGAAACGTTTGTCAACTGAATTCTGAAAATGTTGTAATAATACAATAGTAATGAATAATCCGTACGTTGCATAATAAACGTGAAGAAAAACGACACAATCAATCATATTTTTCTGATTAGACATGAATATTAGTTATAATTAAATAGCTACATACATATGACATACTCCTTGAAATGTACATATAGCATACCTAAATTTTCCATATTTATTTAACATTGGTAATTTTGTATTTATTATTGATAAAATAGAAAAAAGGGGAATATGGAGTAAATGTTCATGACACAAAAATCTCATATGTACAAGAAAATTCCAAGCAAAGGAACAGCGCTTTGATTGCCAATTTCTGCAGTGAACTGTGCCGACAGTAGTTATCTAGTTTTATGAATATGCACCCTTAACCTTGATGGAAATGCGCAAATCTATACAACGTGGTTATGTTAAGTTTTGTTGAATTCCATTGAACTATTTAGGTGATGTGCTTTTATAAGTGGAGAGACGGATAGATGGACAGTCAAACAGATGAATGGATCGAGGAACAACAGACTTAAAAAGAGGGTAACTCCTATATAATAACAAAACTTTATTGGCGGGGGAAAAATTAAGTGGAGGATTCATAATGAATTATACCTTCACTGGGTACGTCCACCTGCATTGGATCGGAGAATGAAAATACTGGATCTTCCGATTCTAAAAGTAAATAAAACATTAAATATATAAAAAGTCCATTTAAGAGTAACTGGCCAATACTGGATACACCATACTTTCTGCAGGTTTCTAATTTTTGCCTTTTTGCAAATAATTTTTAGTAACAAAAGTAATACATGTACCCACAAAAATTAAGTCATTAAAATTGTACAAAATAAAAGCCATTATGCAAAATAATTATGCATAAATAATAAAGTTTTCAAGAATAATTGTAAAAATTTCTTCCATTATGATAAATTATTCAATATTGTATACTGTATTCAGGTTGCAGCTGTGGTCCAATATAAATTATAGTTCTACAGTTTTTGAAACAATGCACAACTATTTTTATATTTGTTTTGCATCAAGTCAAAATTTTAAAACTTCACCAACTGCACAAAGAAAACACAAACACAAATTTAAATATCTCTGATGGTATATAAATTGCATTTTACAGCTCTTATTTCCTGCATATATTTGAAGCCATTATCTACCAATAGTATATCAACTAAGTTCACTATTGTTCTGAGTCAAGGTGATCTACAGAACAGTTCTTACTGTTTTTCATTTGCTCAGCTGAATAAAAATAACAATTGAAGGAGTATATATAAAGATTGGTCACAAAAGCAAACTTTTATTAAAAAATTGACAATAAAATTTTTGCTTCGTATTTATTATATGGATCTGGTTTGAAGCAGTGATGTTATTTTTTTTTACAGCAACTGTATAGATAATAATAGAAATAAATATTGTGCATACATTTAATTGTAAATATCAACATGCTCTATTCAAAGATTATGGTAAGTTTTTATGACCATTTCAAAAGTCAAACTGGAAAATCACATCAATGACTTCATATTGTGTGAACTTAAAGGGAAAATTTAAGGATCATGTAAAAATGTAAATTCACAAAACAACCTTTGAAATTTGACATGTTTTAAAAATCAATGTCTCAAGGGACCAATTTTCAAAGCATGCATGCCTCTGTAAAACTAGTGTATGTCTGAACAGTAATGCCTAAAGATTGAATTTTATCAGAAAAATCTTTTTTGGTTTGATGACCCACAACAAATGTTTCAATATGTGTAAATTTTCAACATTTTACTTGTACAAGTAAATTATTTGAAAGTTTAATGAACTTAAATAAGTTTAATTAACTTGTACAGGTAAAAACTATTTACTTGTGCATGATCCTTGATTAAACTTACCTGTTTCTGACATATCAGATGTTTTACCCTCTATCTGTTTTGTTTTCCTGGATGGGGTAGCAGATTGTCGACCTCTACGTGTCCTTGTAGGTGTTCTACTCTTTTTCTGTACAACAAAACATTAAACAGAATAGGTGATTGCTTAAAGGAATGGCACATTATTTTGAATTCAAGCTCACCTGTCTCTGCTCTTACTTTTGAACAGTGAAGCAGCAAATACAAATTTTTCTGATTGACTTGACTCAGCCCAGGATTATTGCATATATACTGCAAGTTAAATATATATCAGACATAATTTTGACAGCATAGAAAAGAATAGAAATGGGTAAAAGGAAGATGTATTATATATTTAAAAAAAGAAACTATACAAGGAAAATCCTGCCTCAAAAAAGCAAAATTCCATTTTAGAATCGAAAATCTATGTGCTTGGCGATTGCAGCATCATACAACTGAAGCATGATGACATGTGAAAGGTGAACAAATGAACCTATGGGTAAGTGTGGACACAGTATATTGCTGGACACAGTTATGACTGGATAAGTGTTCATTTTGACATGTAATATTGTAAAAACTGGTGTTACTTTTGTTAATTTTTTCATAAGTAATCATTTGGAGAAAACCCCATCAAGATCAGATGAAAAATAAAATTTTTTCCATATTATTCATAATTGAATTTTTCCCCCACTTTGATCCCTGTTAGAGAAAGAGAAAAATTAGTTGACATACTACTAAAAGCTCTCATCAAGAGGAATTAAAAGCAAAAACCCCCATCAAATGGATGAAAAATGCAAATTGCTCATCTCCTGCAAAATTGCATTGGTAAATGCTACAAAAATGCTTGGAGTTTTTCCATATTAAAGGACATTGCATTCCCCTCCCCCCACTTTGACCCAATTTAGCTTGATAGAGAAAACCTGCAGACATACTACTATAAGTTCTTATTAAAAGGAATCAAATGCAAAAAAAACCACATCAAAATCGGATGAAAAATAAAAATTTCTTATCTGTTTTGGGGAATACAATGAAAAAAAAAAACACTTAAAATCAGACAAAAAATAGATAACTTGCAATTAAATATAAGTAAAACCCCTTTTAGTCACTCCCCAAATAACAGGTGAGGCTAGATCACCCAAAATCCATACAAACCTTTATCTAGTACCAAAAATCAATGTCCAAAAATATTAAAAGGATCGGTTTACTAAAACAAAGTTATCAAGCGGAAATAACCTGTCTACAATGTCCCAAAATATAAAACAGTTCGGATATCAAGAACAAAAGACAACAGCGCAATTCCAAATGACATTTTTGTGGTCATATAAAAAGTACAAGTAAACATAAAACAAGTCATATAGTATTGAAAATTAGCCCTATCCACATGAATCATAAATGCATAATGTAAAAATAATGTAGATTTAAGCCATCAAATAAAGATCACAAAGCACTTTATTTTTTTTTGTCCCCATCCCATTTTCCTGCTGCAGCCATAAATCATTTCCCTTTTGCATGACACCCTTCAACTGTGTTTTTGTTTGTTCATTTTGAACAGTTTCTTGTATTGAATATGCATGAAACATTTTTACTGACCAAGGAAAAACCAACAATCAATCCTTCCTAAGAAATACAGAACACAATTTATTTACCTTATTTTTGTTAGGAGAGTCAATCTCTGATTCTGGAGGAGTCAGGAGTTCACCATCTGAAGTAGTGTGTACTTCCTACAAATATTTATGGAATACACTATGACTTGCATAAATTTTATCATTCCTACTCATTCACTATGTGCTGGTTGAATAACAACCAAATTCTTAAATTTTCCACTTTCTTGTCTCATATTCAATTAGCATGTTTTTCAATATTTTTTTCTTAAATGCTAAATGTGTAAAATTAAAAGCGGATACTGATTTGGAGACTTTATAACAAGTTAAAGATATTGATGTGCTAATAAAGTGGTCAGCAAAATTCTTTAATTTTTGAACTTTCCAAGCTATTCAATTGAGGTTGTTTGCATAATATTTATCAAAGATGCCAGATTTCAAGTTTTTGAAATTGATGCTTCTAAAATTGGCCATTTTGATAAAGATTAGCAATGGATGCAAGTTGTCAAAGTAAATTCTGGAACCTTTAATTTGGGCAATTCAGAATGGTTAATGCTTTACTATACATAACAATATTAAAATACTGGGTTCATCACTTTGTACTGTAAATTCTGGAATTATTGCATTCATTTATTATTGCGATTTTGAAACTTTACTTCAAATATGGAGATTGATTAATGTGATTCTAAGAAAACCTGTTTTCAAATATAGTTAACAGATACAAGAATTTGAGTTCTTATTTTTGAGATTGTCACTCAACAATATTCATTTCCGAATTTACAATATTTGCAATTGAGATTTCATTTTAGGTGATTGTGGACGCAAGAAGTAGGTTTTCTCCCTTTTTGAAAGCACAATGGGGGCCTCTAGATTATGAGATTTTTCAAGTTATTTATGCCAATGTAGCAGTTAATACATCAACTATCATATTAAAGTATTTTAAGTTGTTCCATTCAATTTTTTTTTCCTTTTTATATAATAACATTACAGAATTCTTCAGTCAACAATTACCTTCTTTTTACTAGGTTTTCCACTCTCTTCTGTTTCCATCGACTTGGATGGAGGGGAATGTGACCTGAGTGATTGCAGAGATGCGAGAGGCATTTCCTCCGATTCTGACAGAATTGATTTTCTTGAAGGATATTTCACCTTGGTAAATGAATCATCAGTTGTTTTACGTCTAACAGGAGATTTATTTCTTTTCTTGTCTGTTTCCTCTTCCACACTGCCAACAGGTGCAGTTTTGTTGCTTGCATTTCTGCCTGGAGATTTGACTCCTACATTACTTTTCCTTCTTTCAGGAGTATGAGAAAGTAAATTAGATTCATCTTCAACTTTCTTTTTCCTGCCTCTACCTGGTGACTTTGTAACCGATGACTCGATGTGGTCTGCCTCTGATAATAAGAGATCATTGTCTAACTTTTCTTGTGTATTTTTAACACTTTTTTTTCTGCTAGGTGATTTACTTTTCTGTCCTGCAGAATCTGTTTCTACTTCTTTCAGAATACTTTTCCTTCGACTTGGTGATTTTGATACCTCTATATCATCAATAGTCTTTGAACTTTTTCTACGACCTGGTGATTTTGTTCCTGTATCATCCGGGGTTTTTAAGCCTCTTCTTTGATTTGGTGATTTTTCAATTTCTATGTCAACATTCCTAATACTTTTGCGTCGACCAGGTGACTTGATGGTTTCCGTCCGATCTGGAGATTTCGATATTTCTGTTTCTTCTTCAATCTTACTTTTTCTTCGTCCAGGAGATTTAGCAATTTCAATCTCTTCAGACCTTTCATTACTTTTTTGATTTTCTGAAGATTGAGCTTCTTCAATATCCTCTATATTTCTTATACTTTTTCTACGTCCAGGAGATTTTGTCATTTCAATCTCCTCACTGTTTTTAACACTTTTCCTACGCCCTGGAGATTTAGATATTTCAATCTCATCACGATTTTTAACACTTTTCCTACGCCCTGGGGATTTAGTTATTTCAATCTCATCATTACTTTTAATACTTTTCCTACGCCCAGGAGATTTAGTTTTTTCAGCATCTTCATTATTTTTTATTGTTTTTCTACGCCCAGGAGATTTTGTTATTTCACTCTCATCACTATTTTTAACACTTTTCCTACGCCCAGGAGATTTTGTAGTTTCTGATTCAACAGTGTCAATAATATGTGAACTTCTACGACTTGGTGACATAATTTCTTCCTTATTCTGTATACTTTTTCTACCTCTTCTACCAGGGGATTTACTGATGGTATCTTTGTCTGAAAGTTCTATCTCAGATTCTGATTGTAAAACACTTGTCCTCCTTCCTGGGGACTTAACTTGTTCTTTCATCTCCTCCGTTTTCTTCCTACCGGGTGACTTTGGAACAGAGGATAAGTTTTCTGTATCTTCTATTTTTGCCATAGACGACAATCGTCTTGACCTTCGTAATTCAGGTTCATTTGTTTTGACAGATGAAGAACTTCCTGCTCTAGGATGAGGTGCTGAGCTTGTATTATATGGTTGACGGATCGTTTCCTCATCTAAAGATTCAACTGCCATTATTTGATCATGCTCATTTTCAGGTAAACGGTTATTTTTAAAACATTCTTCATCTATTTCCATCAAGGGAGGTAATCCAACATCTTCAGAATCAACTGGTTCCTTTATGTCGGACTTTTCTTTTACCTCTAGACTACCATCAACTTTAACCTCAATAATGCCCTCCTCTTTTAAATTTTCTTGACCTGGCTCAACATCATTTGTCAATGAATTTATAAAAGTGGAATAGTCTTTTACAAGTTCTGCCGTTGATTCTGATTGTGCAGCCGTCTCTTTTTCAACTGTTTCCTCAATCTTTTCATCTTCAGCATCCATTATTTCATTCCCATCATGTGGTTCAAATGGATTTGTTTCACTCTCAGTTGAAGTAGATACAGTTTCCTTGAATGTTTTATCTTTGCCAACTATTTCTTCTTCTCCTGCCAGTAATTCATTTTCTTCAATTGCTTGTTCAGGTTTAGTTTCATTGTTGAGTGTTGTGGATACAGTTTCTTTGATCTCTTCATTTTCACTAGAGGATTCTGGGACATTCTCATCAGTGGAAACTTGATTCTCATCTTTATCAGAACTAGTCACATCCTCTGGTCCGTCCTCTGAAGATGACACTTGATTTTCTTTATCAGAGCTACTGTCTGGCATAGCAAAGCTGAATGTCACACTTCGTTCATGTTTTTTAAACAAATTTTGTGGTTTGAGATATTTGTCTGCCACTTCATATTCTTCTACTATCTCTGGTTGAGCAAAATCAATAATTCTATTTTCAATTTCATTTATTTTATCGTCTAAATCTTCTTCACTTGCTGAACTGTTCAAACTTTGATTTTTTGATTCATCAAGTTGGATCACAGGACCAAACGACACATGTTGTTTATTAGAGGTCTGACTTTCAATGTTGTCCTCCTCATCACTATCATCAATTTCTATTGGCTGATTGTTTGAAACAACCATTTCTATTGGTTGACTTTCAGGTGAAGGCTGCTCAGCTTCATCACTTGGCATTGTAAATTTGGGCGGTATGATTCCACGTGCTGGCGACTTTGTAAGTTTGACAGTAGGAGATCGTGCCATAGATGTTATTTTAATTGGACTTTGTTTTAGCTTTACAGGACTGATCATGACTGCAGATTTCTTTAGATTTGAGACTTGAGGATGAAGAGCAGATTCATCAACAATCTGTTGTTGTGTTTCCATAGCAATAGCTTCTTCATCAAGAGGTTCTGTACTGCTTTCCATGCTTTCATCTTCAAATAAAAATAATACATTATGTAGCAGTGAATCAATATTCAAAGGACAAAACCTTAATTTGAATCTTTGATTAGACAAATGTAACCCGAACAATATGCTCTTTGAACACTTAGGCAATAAATGTTAGTTCTCATACTTTAAATGTTTTTGCAAAATTTTGGACCAAATTTTCAAACCAGAGGCTCCCAGGAGCCTGTAATCGCTCACCTGGCTTAGAGTTGCCGAAAAGAGTTAATTTGAACAAAGATT
>JARWCS010377846.1:0-10029 GCA_034783895.1 Geukensia demissa
TTGGTGCATTATAAAGAATACTTCACAATGGAATTATTGCAAAAATGCCGGACATGTTTAAACGCTTGAGACAAGACAATTTGTGGATTTTTCTCAAGCTGTCTCAAAACACTGAGGATTATTAGCTACGACATAAGAATTGTATATTGAAGTACAAGACAATTAAATGATTTCTAGAGTTCATTACCAGCAAATTATATAATTGGAGGCCAGACTTCAACACAGATATATTTATACAGCATTATGTAAACGTATAAATTTGCAAACTACACTTTCCTCCACGTCAAATACACGTGTTTTACTCAGAATTAAATGTATTTAGCCCCAATTTCACATCATGCAGTGAATGAGACCAAATAAAGTTCCAAACTAGTTGACATAATTAACTTAAGCCGCATCTTAACAGTTTAATGCTTTTGTCTGATATCTTTCTTTTTATATCAAGTCGTTGGTTATATATGTGATAAAAAGGTGCGTCTAAGCATTAAACTAAGGCTGTAAATCTATTTAAGTAAAATCGTCGTACCATCATTAGCAATGCATTTATGGAAAAAAGGCAATCTGAAACAGATGCACAATTCCAATTATCTTTTAAAGTACACCTGACCTGTATTATGAAACAGGCGTACATATACAACGCAAGGAAAACATTTTGACAGCTTTATCATTTTATGCGTTGACATGTAAACGTAAAGACCTGAATGCTTATGGAAACGCTTTGCTGATAACTTATTAATGTTTTTTCTTAACCTGCGGGATACCTTATAATCTTTCTTCTGATTAGGTCTTTCGAATTTTCCGTGGAAAACCTTTAATTTTCGTTCTGTTTAGTATTATTATTTTCCGCCAATTTTATTTTACGTCGCAGATTTGTATGTCGCGACATAACATTTTCATATTTTGGATACCATATAGGTTGTTAATAAAGTGTTTTCAATCGACCCTTTTCCACCGAACTCGTTTTCTGTGCGGAGTTATCTCCTAAAAATCTTAATCCAACATAGAAACCGTCAGAGATAGATCATCAAAAGTAATGAGGAAAATGTTCAGAATCCTTAGACACAACTTAGCAACCAGCAAATTCCTAAACAACCACTTTTTGACAATTACTCTATAAAACTATTAGCTTAACATGATCTACAATATCACATCTTGATCAAAGGCAAAGGTCCTTAGCAACATTACAAAAATCCTTAGCACCTATATATTTTTAGATTTTAAGAACAGGTAAAAATTGGTTTAAAAACGAGGGAAAGATCTCTTATTTGAACAAAGAACAGATAGATCTATCTTTTATAGCAATAAATGCTAATTTAAGGATTTTATCGATGTTTAAACTCAGCCGAATTCCACATAAACTGAATAAAGTCCGAAGGACTTAATGTCAATAAATAAGTTAATAATTTATACTTCCGGTGAATTAGTAAAAAATGATGCTACAATTTAATTTTAAGAGAGGAACTATTTAAAAGGCGTACTAATTTAGCTTCATAACGTCATCAACATTGGTTTATAAATGTGTAAACATTTCCGTTATCATGACGCTGCCCAATAGAAATGCAGCATTCTTACAATACTGGAATTATTATTAGTTGAATTCAAGGATATTCTTAGTTTAACTGCACGTCCTGTGAACATTAAACAAACATCTTATAAAACGATCTTATTACCACAATCTCTGACTCAACATCGCAAATTATATAATATGAACAAACAAATCAAAGATGAAACCTGATGAACTTCAGACGTATGATAACTTCAAAAGTAATTAAAAAAGAATTAACGATCTTACCAGCAGATCTGTAAACTGTAGTCATGTTGTTCCCGCCACAGAAATAGTTGTTGTCGCCAGGGCATGACACGTTACACTTGTCGTCAACCACCTGTGTTGCAGCATGAAGACCGTAGTAACATATACATTTATCTCCCTAAAATAGTATTAAATGTATAACTGCGGCAAATTTGTCACATAACAACGTTCCAATAGCTCCCATGCAGGCTTTGAATCAGCGACGGTATCAAACCAATGTAAATATAAAAGTAGGAGATGTGACATGATTGTCAAAGATACAGCCATCCACCAAATGACAGTCAAATTTAAACTTCTACGGGTTCCATCTCGGCCTGCAATAATGAACCAGAGTCCATACCATTAAAGAAGCTGTAAAAGGCCCCAAAAATACAAAAATGTGAAACTAATCATAAAACTGTACAACCGACCTATTCTATTGAAAAAATTGTGAACAAATAAATATAAATGAATAATTAACAACGAATGGACTATAGGTTTCTTGCTTGGGACAGGCACATCATTAAGTATGTGGCGGGGTTAAATCAGTTTGTGAGCGCTCCACCCTCCCCCTAATTTGGGACAGTGGTGTTACAAAACAGAAATAAATAGACTCTAAAATTGGTTGAAATGAATTTAACACGTTAGATCGATACTGAAACCCAACAACAAATACAATTAAAACTAATACATGATACAACAAAAGTATCTCAAAAGATAACTCGCAGTTGTTGTCTGCTAGTTCAAAACCTAAATGTATTCCTTTACTCAGTGTCAATAAAAACAGGTCAAATTGGATTTAGTGTTAAAATATCATAAGAAGTTAAAGAAAACATAGGTTGTGCAATTGCCATATAAAAATATATCGACAGGAAGTATAAAATATTATAACAAATATCAACTGTTCAGTTCCGTATTAAGCTATTAACAGGAAATCAATTTTAGTACCAATAAACCATATTTAAAAATTCAGTAATAATGCTGTGATGATATCTTTTACGGATAAGATTTTCCATGAAATTAACAAATTTATTTATTACATGTATTCAACATTACTATTTTGAACTTGACCTTAAGCGTTCATCTGTGATATTGGTGGCAAATTTGTCGTGAATATTGGTTTTTTCCCATGTTAAGGCATTAGGATTCTTGTCCGATGAAGAATGCTTACCCTTGCGAAAACCATATTGTACATTTTGATTAATACAAGCAATCATGATGTCCCTTCCCTATCAAATCATTGCATGTTCGTTTGTATAAATCGAAAATAAGGAATAACACATGGCCCTCTAGCAGCTATACTACTCATGGACTGTGATTTCTGTTATGGACCGATCACTCCTTTAAAGCGAAATCAGATTAGTGTAGGTTCTTGACTGAGTGTATAAGACCGATGGCTACGAAACTGATTGTCCCAGGCTCGACCTTCTGGGAACGTTGAAAATTTCAGTACATTAAAAGGAATTTTTGTACCCTCACACACACGTCCCTGAAACCAAAATCAGAATTGAAACTAGACGGGACATAATTCTGCCTTGGTAGGTAAAGTCGGAATATGCATTCGGTCGTCATCATGACTTGACTGCTCGTTAAGAAATATCCATTTGACAAACTAAAACCGATACTTTGATTTAATTCCGTCACCACGATTGTTACTAACCACCGACTCTGACTACAGAGCAACACGACGGATTCCACAAGTGGGGCAGGAACTTCTTACTTTTCGGAGCACCATAGCTCGCCCTCATTTTCATACGGTAAGTTTTATTTAAGCTTTGGTATTCCGTGTAGTGTTTTGTGTTTTTTCTTGTTTTGGCCGTGGTCCTTCGTTTGACGATTTCCATCTTCACCCTTTGGTATCTTTAAATTCTTTTTTTTTATAAATAATGATTTTTTGACGCTCTGAAAACTGTGATAATCTGATATATGTAAGACACCATTCATAGATAGGAAGAAACATAAGTTTCAGCACAAATCTAAACAAATGACGGATGAATAGAACCTTGAAGCACAACAAATGGATAAGAAGTTCCACGAACAAAGTGACGGAAACCTTTATAAAATACACTTTATTGTTCAATACAGAAACGCCAAACAGTGGCTTCAAAGGTCAATTCGTAGAATATGTGTGTTTTGCCATTTTGAACATGTATATTGTTGTTAAATAAAAAAGTTGCATCACTGAAATCGTACTATTATATTTAAATTTATTTTTTACATGCCTAAAATGATGATGTAATTTTGACTCAAACTTGGAAGTGTGATACTAATCTAAACTTAACATGATCACATAAGTGTAAAGATTTTTGTGGTTAAGTTCGTGGTTGATATGACAGGATGCTATTATATTAGCAGTTTAACAACTGCATGTGTTAAGATGCATGCATGTTTAAAAATGATATTTTATCAAAGATTTGTGACTTTATGAAGCAGTCACTGGAACTGCGAAAGGTCCACATCGGCTAATATATCAATCATTTTTATTCAGTGTAGTTATTGTCTTTGCATTGATGTTTGTTTTATTTCTATATTGTTCTTATATGTTTTGTATGTATATTGCTTGACCCATACGGGTGTAATATGCAATAAAGAAATAAATTTAAGTGAAATGTAGGCGACATCCTGAATAAATTAACAAATTTAATCAATTTTATTTTAATTGGTAAAAACGAAGCTCAAGTGATATGCATTTAGTGACAAGAGAAGGTTATGGATGAGTTTGTTTGTTGCTGTCCAATTGAGTTTTAAAATCCATTTCAGTTCCTATGAATAATGGGAAAAATTGTAAAAACAATAACATTAGAAAGGTTGGTAGTACATTCAAAATCATCACGTAAACATAAAAATGAAAAGTTATGGGTATATGTCAGAGAGCCTGCAACGAGAAAAACAGAGGGGATTTAAATATCTAGAGGTCTCCACAAGGTCTTCAACAAGGGTGGAATTGCACTCCTTGTGAAAAGCTTTAAATCGCCCCAAATACCAAATTCATGTATATATAAAGTAATACCGCTCTTAACTGAATATTATTTTAACTCAGAGCCAAACCTATGGCCAAAATTCCTGACTTGGGACAGGTACATAAAACATGTGTTGGAGTTAAACTAGTTTTAAAAGTGGATATACAACCCTCCTTCAATGAATGGTCAAAAAAAATTCAAAGAAACCAAAAGCTGTCACTGACGAACTATGAAAATCAAACAGAAAATCACCCCATCCGACTAGAAAGTACCTGAATTACAATAAATATAGTAAAAACATACAAAAAGAAGTTACCTCTCTAATGAATGCTCACAGTTACTAAAAGCAAGCTCAGGGTGATATCCTGATGATAAGACATCAAGTCTCTCAACATGAGATATCATCAAACACAGTATGTCTGACTATTTAATATATTGTTGTTAAACGTAATGAAATACAAGATGGGTGCAAAGCAAAATTTATTAATTTTCACGCGTTAGCTTTGCACATTTTGTAGCTGTGTTACATGTAAATTAATACGGCAATAGATGGCCTCAAGTTGAAATATGGACGAAAAAGTAATATACTTTGGTTTTTCGCTCTTTTCAAAGGGCAACGAAAACAGACAGCAAAACACATATTTATAAATTGAATTTATCAGAAAAATGAATAGTCAGATAGAAATCTAGGTCCAGCCATCACTAAGAATAAGCAATTTAGTACGATCTTTTCTGTACTCATTATAAAAATTGCCTGGTTTAGATGTTTATTTCATCAAAGGATTTGATGAACCCTTAAGGAACTGAAAAGGTTAGTAGTCGTATAGATGAACGAAGACAAAGAATGTTACATACCGATAATCCGGAGAAAGGCCGTCTTAGATGGTGATGACAGTAGCTCATACAGAGAGAAGGCTGATTCTCTGGAAACTGATCTGCAATGCTTACTTCTGATTGAAAGCATCCAACAGATTCATCAACAAGTTTGGTCTGATCTGTATAAAAATAAAATCATTATTGAACATTCTGATTTACCGCGAAGCTTAACTTTTTAAAGTTTTTATTTTCTGCAAAATGTCTTTTCTAACCCCTTGATCATGAAGAAATCAAGTAAAGAAAGACGGTGGAAAACCGGTTTTAAATTACAAAAAGGGATATGGAATGTATACTGGAAAATAGCAACCCATTTATTATTTTTACTTTAACAAATTTATCTGCCTGCAAAGCTTTTTCCTGGGTGAACATTTATCAGGGGCAACAATATTGTAATGCTTATATATAGTTACTCTTACAGAAGTGTTTGAGTTGTATGCTCTTATTTAGTTTTGTCACTGGAATGTATGTAGGAAAGACACAGTTATTTGATCCGATCAGTCTTACTACACATATTCTGAAATACGATAAGGACGCCTCTCTGTCTGCCTGCAGGCAATTGCCTCTTTTCAATATTTGGTCCCGAGCGTACATGATGAAGGTCAATCCAGAAAAGCGATTTAGAAAGGCAAGGTACTATTTTTAAGAACTGTTTCGTGTCCCAGGGAATTCTAGTGAACTACAGCCAACGAGAAATTATGCTGTGCACAATCCTGAAGAGATGTGGATTGTGTCTTTCTGGGTACTCTACATATTCTTTCTTTTAAATATATTTGAATATTTTTTAAATGATGGGCAGCAAATTAAAAAATAGGAAATAAAGGAGAATTCCTCATTTCATCAAACGTTGGCTGATAGTCCGAATCTAGAGTTCTGCATAAGACTTCAAATTGGCCCTTGGTGACTAGCCCTTAACATCCGATAAAATGATAACTGTGCATGTGAAAATGTAGAAACATTAAAACAGATGAAAATCAAGAGCCTTTATCGCTCACCTGACAGAGACTCTTCATTGGTCTTCGCCAGAAGGGAATGCTGTGCTAAATTTTGTAAGACAATTGGCTCAGTAGATTCACACAAGAAGATTCCACAGTTAATTCCCCTTAGAGTCATATTTGGAAACAAGTTTTGCGGTGGCAGCCGACTTAGTTGACAGGCATGAATATGCAGAACATAATTTTTAAAGAATAACTTTCCAACAAACTTTTCCAATATGCCAACCATTCCTCTTACCCCAACAAGGGAAGTAACTTAAAAAATTCAAGAAATCCACCAGCTCGATTTAAAAGCTCGTACAACGAAAATGTTGGCGTTTTATCTATTTCACTGTGTGTAGCTCTGAAGAATACACCGAAAGCTTTCTGACAGTATCATATGTGTGTCTCTATTTTCAAGTTACCACTCGACAATCCTTTAATTTTACGTTTTTGTTTAGGAAGGGCAACTGCTGGACCTTCTCGGGGGTTGTTTTCTACGTGAGCACAGACGTTACCTGGCTCCTAACAATGATTTCTGTAAATAAGTATTATTCAAAACAAGTCTTACCTTTATGTTTTGCAATTAAATCCCATTATACCGGATTAATTTGGCTTTATGTGTAAAGGCAAACTTAGAACATACCATTATTCCACCGGAAGAATTTACGCCTTTCTTTGCCACCAATCCAGAAAATGTCATCCCTGCTGATGTTGGCGGCGTTTGTAATATTGGTAAATGATTCCGGATCTTTTAGAATGTATAAGCGTCTGTGTGATTGTGAGCAAAATTCTACAGCACCATCCCAGCTTGTCTGATTCCAGTTGATGTCAATGGTGTGTGAGGGCAACAGAACTGCTGTTGTGGATAATCAGAAGATTAGCCAACCTTAGTTATGGGTGCTCGTTAAACTTATATCTTATTTCGTTTAGTTTCATAAAGGAAACATTTTTATTCATTTTATTCATTTCTCTTACATAAATATAATTCATACAATTTTGTATATTTTGCTAATAAGACCATGCATAAATTTTTTCAATCGGTCATTGGGTCATTGTCTGATTTTTTATATAAATATTTGTTTCATGTCAATCAAAGTATCTTAAACCTACAAACCATCCATCAAGGAAAATATTACAGAAAAAAAACAGTTAAACATTTATTTCTTGGCTTCAAAATCAGTTATTACAGAAAAACATCTCTGAAAAACAATACCAGTTTGAAATCGATTGTTATTTTCAATATGATTAAAGCATATACGATTTGCAAAATTTCGTTAGTTTTGTTTGTCAAAATATTTCCTGACTTTCGTTTTTGATTTTGACTACAGCCACTCGAAAACCTACCAGAAAAGGAACTAAACGCAAAACAGAAAACACAGCTATTGACTCACTAATGAGTTAACACAACGTGGTCAACAATACATTTGCAACAACTATATTATCTTTAAAACACTATTCTTTCAATTTCAAAATCTTTCAATTTTATGTTCTTTCGCCTCACTATTTGAATTTACACCAAAACAAGATTATAGTCAATATTTGCAATATTTGTTAAATTTTTGTCCGAGACGTTGTCGATATATTCATTTTGGTATTTGCACAATACCTTGTTTTCTTTGGCTGTTTTCTTTCTTCATTAAAACCAACTCCAGCTGAATGTCGTTGTTAAAAAGATCCAGGTATATTAACAACTGTGTAAGTATAGGATTTTTTCGAGCTTCGAAAACCCGGCTATTTCGTCTTTTATTTGTAATTGTTTGCGTACTATGGAACCAGTTCAAAAGTGAAATCGTAATACGGTTGTTCTAGGGCTTTTTCTGTGTCGTTTTGTTACACCACCGTCCCAGGTTATGGTAGGTTTAAGCGCTCATAAACATGTTTATGTTATATAAATCACTAAATGCTTTAGATACCTGTCCAAAGCCGGGCATATGTAGTACAGTGGATGTCGTTGTTTTTATGTTTGACTGTTTCTGTTTTACATTGTATACTTTATAAGCCAATTATTGTTTCATTTGAATGTCATCATATTTATTATTTAAGGGTAGTTTACGGCTTGCCTTGCGGTATAATGTAAAATACCTTAAGGTAACCTGTAGATGTTTGTAATCTATACTTTTCTGAATGGCTGTCTCTTGGACAATCATACATCTATATCTATCATTGTCTATATCACCTTGATAACTTTTATCTATTCCCTCTTACCGATTTCTCTCTTCTGTTTTTCTTTATGTGACGGAATTAAACATGTTTGTGAGCACACAACTCTTCTCCTAACCTGGGACAGGCTGTGACAAAACGCCATAGGAACAAACCTTAAAACCAACTGGTTTTTGATAACTTATTCAAAATAAAACACAATTAATAACATATTTGGTTGATAAGATATTTGGTTCTCTTAAGTTAAGATATCAATCAAAACACGTCCGACTGGTTTGAATTCCCAAAAAGGACTTAGTTTGACGGCCTTTAGTTGCCAGACACAATCTTGATAGAGGACCATCAAATTTCTATTTCACCCAAGTTTGGTTGTAATTGGGTCAACTGTTTCAGGAAAAAATAACTAAACGTGTGCTAAGTCAAACTTTAAGGAAAAATAACAAAACGTGTACCCAAGCTTATAAGCCTTAGTCATAATAAGTAAGTTATAGAGATTATTTTTATGGGAAGCGGGATTTTGGACAATTGGGTTTAGGACCATTCAATAAGTTTGTTTCTAATTGGCTCCGCAGTTGCAGATCTTTTAACGAATATCCATTAGGGTTACATGTTAAACTTCTGGTAAGTTCAGCTGTGGAGGTCATCTTGGTTCACAGGCAGGGTTCCAATCGGCTCTAATACAAAAGATTGTTAATTTAAAAGATATTTAAGTTTATTTACCATCGGGTCTGATGTGATGACAATCTTTGTTGGCAGGCCCGGACGCCCCTCATAAATTTGGCAAACCTTTCACAAATCATTGGATTGCATGTGATTCAGTAGTTTCAAGGAAAAACAATTTTTAAAGTAAATTTCAAATAAGTCCATCTGTGATTACCTTCTTGGTGAGCAGGGATACCACACAAAAATTTGAAAGAAGACCATCCAATCCAGGATCATTCCAAACCGATTTGATCTAAATTGGTTATTAAACAGATCACGGGGTCAATTTAAAAACTCAGACACTATTATTGCAACTATTTTTTTTCGTTCGAGTCATCTTGGATGGTAGGTAAACAAAACTACAGGTATTTCCAAGGATAACTGTGCATCTGGTCTGGTCAAGTATTTTTAGATGAGATGATAAAAATTTAATTTTGGCGAAACAACATGAAGGACAAAAAATGATGGATACAGTTAATCGGGTGAGCAAAATAGTACCTTTGCCAAATTCAAAAAATGAAGTTCAAATAACACGACCAAATATGGAAAAGCTTAAAAATTATTATTA
>JARWCS010377857.1:0-10029 GCA_034783895.1 Geukensia demissa
GTCGAAAAAATTAACATTACACCCTATGGGGAAATTTTTTATTTCAAGTTAAAATTAATTTTTAAGTACAGCTTCACCTGCGGCAAAAAATTAGAATTCCAACGATATATAATATGATATATTTCACTGTAAAACTTGATACAGGTTCACTTTTGTTGTGGCAAAATTGATTTGGTATACTTTAAATACGATTCTGACCAAGGTATATTGGAAATGTCTGTTATGTTATTTTAAATTGCATATAAGAAATTTGATAAAGGTTGAAAAATATGAGAAATGCTCGTCTGCAATTCCAGTATCACTAATAGTACAGATGAATTTTGGTGGCTAGACCACCCAAGGGACCAACAAAAACAGGTCGAGTTACAGGGCTGTTCAAAATATAGAGGTCAAACTATGTTCAAACTCCAACAAACGGACTACAATAAAGGTTCGAGACATCCATGGTGTTCAACTGATTGCAGTTCGATCCAACTGTATTTCCTGTATTTTCATAATAATAAATCATATACAAGCAATTTTTAAAAATTTTTCTTATTAATATAAAGTAAACAGTGCAGTAAACAGTGCAAATAGCTAAGAAATCTTGCATGACAGAAACATGTGATTTTTCCCTAAGAAAACTTGACCTTCAAAATAACTCGATTTTTTTTTTACTCTTCCCCTATCAAAGGAGAAAAGTTACTAAAGTTTAATAATTACACTGTGTGTGTGTTGCATTGTATCTTGACATTTTTCTTAGTGTAATGACAATCATGTGACTAAAGATTCATTAACCCATAAAGCAAAAAATCCAAAAGACTGTATGTGCGCTTACATGACCGTGTCATAAGTAGATCTTTCAAAATAACATTCATCTGAACCAATAATTTTTTGCACTATTCATTTTGCAGGTTTTACAGATGTAAAAGAACTGAATGAACACAAATTTAGAATGAAGGGCTTCGTGCTACATACAAAATATGCTACAATGAACACTTTAATTTTAAATGTCAATGAAAATACAAAAGCCTTCAATTCTTAAATGAAATTCATCACTAATATTTCCACAGCTGTGACTTTTATCCTTGAAAAAGTGACTAAAGGAGGCTTCTTTCCCCCTTTTAGGGATAAGTCTGCCCAAGTTTGCTTAAACAAGACATACTGTGAGCAAAACTCACAAAAGATACCCCCTGCTCCCCATGGATTATCTGCCCTTAGAGTGAGCCAAGATGAATTTCCTTCCTATGTGCATATCTACACATTGTGCCTAATGTTCATGTAGAGTTTCATGGAAATCCATTGAATAGTTTAGGATAAGATGTGCTTACAAGGTATGTGGACAGACGGACGGACAAGGGAGACAAACAGGGTGATACTGATATACTCCCGAACTTTGTTTGTGGGGTATAATAAATTACTTTTCAAAAGTCATCACTATAAATTATTATTCAAAAGGTATAACTATGAATTCATTTTTTACACTTACAGAAATAGAGAAAACTAACAAAGCGACTAATATGATCTTGAGCCCTTGGAAAATGTTTGATGAATGCAAAAATAAGTATAAGTATTCATGTGATTTGATAGTATATGTTACAATATCTTCATAAATTTTGATTATTGTATACAAATCACACAGCATAACCATGGTAACCATATGGAATTTATACAGGGAAATAAAAAATATATTTTGAGTTTTGAGTCTCAATTTTCTCACTCTCATTTTCTTTCTTGTTCTTTGATTATTTCATATACACTCTTCATCTTATTTCGCTATTCTTGTTGCAAAAATAACAAAAACTAAACACAGCATTTCACTGTAACACCAGTTAATTTTCATGTTGCCTAAGTTTTGTATCAAAAGTTTCAGAAGTCTTACCTCTGTTTGTTTTCTTCTGCTTCTTTTGCAAGTTGAACTTTCATTTTCTCCTGCAAGAAAAAACAGTGTCCAATAAAGTGAGAGGACAAAAAACCCCAAAAATGAAATTCATCTCTGGCATTTTATGTGGAAAAGAAATTCATTTGTGTTTGTAACAAGGGCCCATCCTGACCTTGCCATAGGGTATAAAATTTTCTCATTGTTGAAGGCCTTCCATGAATCCAAGATGAATAACAGCAATATATCGTTATCATTTGTATTTGAATTAATCTTGTAACAAATGATTAAGTTTTCATGTAAATTAACCCCATATCCATCTCTCAACTATACAACTATTTTATTAACCATTACGTCAACGAGTCCCAGTTTTCTGGGATGGCAGCTTCTTACAGTCAATGATGAGTCCTAGAATTCCAGGATTATCGTACAAGGTTTTGTACTATACAATTTAAGGCTGGAAGACAGAGTTAGGGGTCCCTGCATATTTTCTGGTTGAACAAGAATTAAGATGGCAGTTGCGTTTCTTTAAAATTTGTGAAAAATATGAAAAATTATGTACTTGATGAGAATTTGAATTTGAAATTTTGAAAAGCTTTTAAGGATTTTAAGGGTTTAAATATTGTCTTTTTAAAATTTTTATGCAAATTGTTATAAATTTTATGGTTTCAATGCTGAAATAATGGTTTTTGTAGGGTTTTTGTTACTCCATCTTTAGTTTTCAGTGTAGTGTTGTGTGTCTTATGTTTGTCTTTCGTTTCATTTTGTTGTCCATGGTCTTGTCTGTTTTCCGACTTAACGATTTCTGTCTGCCCCTTTGGTATCTTCGAAATCCTATAACAATTGTCATAAAATTTGAAGGAAATATCGACCAAATAAATACAACAAAATAAAGGGAAACATGTCATAATTTTTTCCTAGTAGCAATTTTATGTAAATCCTTTCAGTCATGTTATAACTACCAGGGAGGCCAACGTCCCAGAGTTAATATGTGACAGGATGTTAGGGCATAGTAAGTGAATAAAAGAATGTGCTGAAGAACAAGATAAAGCAAATTTCTATTAATTCAATATTAAAAGGCTGATGACCACTATAACTAAATTTCCAATAACCTTGCTCAGATTGATGGTAACCCCCTAATTTTACTTTATATTTCAGATATAGTCATACATAGAGGTTCGATTCTTGAAAGAATGAAGAAAATCAAAAATTTGTTTCTCTAAAGTATAAAACATTTAAATTAAAATTTTTTAAATTTATTGGTCACAATCATGATTACCTTCTCCTTCCTCTCTTCTTCTTCTCTTTTCTTTCTTTCTTCTTCTTCCTTCTTTCGCTTTTGTTCCATCTCTGCTTTTCTGTAAAATATATGGGTTTTTTTATTGATTGATTGATTGGTTTTTAACATTTCTTCTGCAATATTTCAGCCATATCAACAATTTTTGAGTTAAGTGCTTAAGCATGTAGTGCAAATGCCATGTTTTTTTCTTTTATTGTTTGAAAGGGAAAATAATTTTTTGAAATGGATACTTTACTAAGCATTGTAAACAAAATAATTTTATTACTTATAAGAAAACAAAAATAAATGTGCTGAGAAATTTCCTGCATTTCCTGATGATAAAGGCTTTGTCTTTTTTATTTTACATCACAATTCAAGGTAAACCTTGTACTTCATTAAAACTCCTGATATTTGGCTAACATATTTAAATGCAACAACATAGACCAACACGATAATAATACTGAATGTAGACCTGTATATAATTTACCAGCTGACAAAAATTGTCACAAACATTTAAATTTAAGGAAAAAGCCTAAACATTTTTTCTTGAACAAATAAGACATATTGGGTGCTGTAAGTGACATCTGTATCAATTGAAAAAAACAAATTATTAGTGAAACATGATATAAAATGTTAAGTTGGACTATTTTATATCATGATGGGTCATATTGCAGAACCATCACACAACTTAAATTTTTGTGGGCCAACAAGGGTTCTTAGCATACCTTGTCCTTTTGATTGGATGTTGCCATGATTGTTGACAAAATAATGTATGTTTTATCATTTTGATGACACCAAGTCTGGACATAGTTTATATACAGACACATACAAAATGTACATGTATTCACTTATACATTACCCCCAAGTTTTCCAGTCTAATTTATACTTCCCCTATAAAACCTTAAGATGAATTCATTTCACGATTCCGTGTACTAACAATTTCCTAGCTTCCTCTTCTTCTTTTCTCTTTCTTTCCTCCTCTTCCTTCCTTTTTCTTTCACGCTCCATCTCTTCCTAGAATAAAAAAATCTTCATATATGCAACATTGACAGATGTTACACTAACATATGAATATGTCAGTTAAACAATTATTTGCAATGTTTAAGCTTTATATTATGATGAAATGAAACAAATTGATTTTGAGAAGTGGAATTAATTGTGAATATGTTACAAAGTTTTCAAACGTTACAAAGTCATTGGACATTTAAAATGAGGCTTAGCACAAATGGCATTTGACTGGCTTATAGCTAAATTGTATCTATTTCAATAGAGTTAATATCTCTGATATTTATAGTGTTTTCTAGAACCACTGTCAGAGAAAACTATTAAAATAAACTACCACAAGTCAAATTTGTTTTGCAGTTACAAAAATATCATTGCAGATAAATCTCATATGAAAAGTTGTTTATTAAGCAGTTTGGTACACTAATATGTTATCAATTTTCAAGCTGGTCAGGTGGACAACTCACAGCTGATTGCATCTCAATAGCTTCAAAGAAACGAACTTTAATGGCCAAAGCCTTAAAACTGATGTATACTCTTCAAATCTATCACTATACATGTATGTCAATATGTGGGAAGGTATAACAAAAATATGTAATTGCAAATACCAAAACATACACATTGTATATGTAACATAGCTGCCAATTAACTTCCCTTGTAATTTGGTAATACACAAAATGTTTTTACACTTTATCGCCTTAACCCAACCCCTATTATCATAAGAAGTTTTAGACTTAATATTATCTTTTCTTTTTTCTTGAATCATGCTGATATTAATTCATGCTTCCTTATGAATATGTTATGAATATCCTGCTTTTAGCAGCAGATTTTACTATAGGAAGTTGCATTTTTAAGCATCTAAAATTGTATCACAAAGGTTTGAATGTCATAAATGTGGATTAATGTGTCTTTCTGGCATATATTCCATATTCTTTCTTTTAAATATTAAAATGCCATTATGTGCTATGACCCAACATTTAAAATGTGGATTGTTGAGTCATGACCCTCCAAAGCTTTTCATAGATTAGAAGGTATGTAAATATACTGAAATTGCACCTGTATCTTTCTGAGTCTCTCTTGCTCGGCTGCAATCTTTTCTTTCTCCAATTCTTTCCTTAGATCCTGCATTGTTTGGTCCATCTGTGTAAGGAAATGGTTATATTGAGACTCCATCTCTGTTTTCTTCATCTCTGTTGTCTGTAATACAAGTGTGGACACATAAAAATAAATATTGTATACTGCCATATACATAAGAGTTCTATCCACCTTCTTAATCTGCATTTAGAATTCTATGTCATTCTTCTGCATTGATTCCAGAAGAACACTGACTTACCAAATATGACAGCTTACTGATCTTCTAACACACCAAATTTGATTCCATTAGTTCCAATCAATTATGAAAAATTCCTAAGCAGATTAATTGAATACAAATGTTGATAATATCATCATAGCAATATCTAAATCCTATCTTCTGTCAGAGGGCCTTTTGAAAAAAAAAACAGTTAACTATCCTGAATTTATTTTATATGGTTTGTAACACTTGCAAATGTTTACTAAATAACAGAAATCACAATAATTAGAGGTCAAACCACTATTGTGTATTGAAACTTATCACCAAAATAATTACTTATCTCTATTTTACCTACCCTAATTTTACTGATGAATGTCTCTAGAGCATCTTCAATGCTCTTGACTTTTTTAGAAGCAGACTCTTTTCCTTTCTTTATCTGTCCTACTATTTCCTGCATTCTTGTCAGCTGTGCCTGTGATCCCTTGACTTTCACTATCATCTTGTATCTAAATACATACATTAATTTATATATCTTCTGGACAAATTAATGCAAAATTACCAAAATTATTTATATAACAGCAATATTCTATAGTGATGAAATCATTTATTGATCAATTATCTATCTTTAAAAGCAAATGATGCTAAAAAAGATAAGGTTTGATTGATTGATTAACTGGTATTTAATGCTCCATTGTCTTTGTTTTTTTTTTTTTGTTTGATAAGGGTTTAACTCCACTTTCAACAAAATTTCAGTCATATTGCAATGGTCAGTTTCACTGGTGGAAGAAGCCAGAGTACCCAGAGAGAACCACCGACCTTGGGCAGGCAACTGACAAATCTTATCACGTGCGATGCAAGTTAAACTCAACCTGTTTTTGTATGGTACAAAGTCAGGTGAGAACTCACAACATATAGGTGATAGGCTACAGTGATCTGAACAGGTAAGTTTAAATCAACTACCTCTCTGCCACCCAGGCCCCTGATTAAGTTTAAGGTCAAGTAACAGTTGTGAGAATCATCTTACAGACACCTGAAATTGAACATCAGAAATCTAAACGAAATATCTCACTAACTAACCTACTGTTTATTGCAATCTGATATTGAATTTAGATTTTTACAAAGATTTTACTGGAAACTACAGGAATGTGTATTACCACATTCTTCATATTGAGCGCCAGGTCGCTTAAAAATTTCAAAACAGGGGCGCTAATTAGAATCAGCAAAATCCAGAATTTTATCAAGTCCCTTTGGGAATATTTTCTGTTTCCGCAGTCAAGAATAGTTGGGAATGAAGAATTCTAGTTTCCCTCCCTTACAATACGGTTCAGGGTCCCTATTGTTTTTCCTAAAATAATTCAACTAAAAAGCACCAAACTTGATGTTATCCTATAGATTCTCTATGTTTCGTTGGCCTATTAGCAAGATAAATTTGTGAACGGCTGAACTGGTGGAATTTTCCTGGTACTATTATGTGAGATTAAATTTCAGCAAAATCCAGCTTAAGAAGTCTCCCCAGTGGAATACCTTTGTCTAAGAGAATCCGTCCAAATATACACAGGGAATTCCATGTATTTTTAAACATAGCAATTCAAACCATCATATGTTTATTTTTTTGACATTTCATTCTTACATTATTGGAATCACAATTTCACCTATACTGTAGCTACCTGTTAATTAATGTGGGGAAAACAATGCAATATTTTTAAAAGAACTGTTTTCTGCCCAAAGAAAAAAGTTTTGTAATAGTGACCCTGAACCATTAAATGTATTCAGTTATTTATCAAATTACCGTTTTCTCTTAGAATTTTCTGATTTTTGAACATGTAAAGGTGTGTAATAGTGGATTTTTTAAGGGGCCCTTAAGAATTTCAAACGAAATTATGGTTAAGGGGGGGGCTTACAAGGACAGTTGAGCTAAATACAAGGAATAAGGTAATACAATTCATAATCCCAAATTAAGTCTGGTTATTAACCAAAAAGCTAAAGAAAATTATACAAGAATCTGAAATCATCTTTTTAAAATGTACTTTTGTATCCAAACCTAATTTCAGGGGCCAGGTTTGCCTTTTACCAGATTAGCCACAAAAGTGCTGTAAACTTAAACAAAGGATTTTGAAAGGGAATAAATCTTCACATCTATCACTATGATTATAAAGTTGAATAGTCTCCATATCTCCCTGAAAGTGGAAATAAATGTTTAAGATGTGGTCTTACTTGGGTTGGAATTTCCTGACATCTCTCCACATTCTGATTGTCTTCTGTAGTGTAATAATCTGTTCTCTTCTCCACAAGATTTTGTTCTTCACTATAAAAATAAAATTATGCATTATACAATAACTTCCTAAGCATCACTATATTTGAAATGAGCCAAAAAGATGATTCAAGAATTCCCTTGTCAATACTGTTAAAGTATTAGTATTCATGGACTGCAATTATTGCAGATTTGTTCTTTGGTATACACTGCAACTATTACTACTATTACAGTTTGCAGAAACATGACAAACATAAACTGTCTCCAATTTAAAATCTCTGATAGTTTTCTAATTTAATTTGTCTATTCTTTATCTAGCTGCATTGATTAATGGTAAGAGTTCCACAGTGAATGGTTGGATGAACTATTTTGGAGGCCTTTAACAGCTTCCGTTATGGTATGGACTTCAGTTCTTTATCATAAGGTAATGGGACTGTAGAAGTTTAATTTTGACTGTCATTTGGAGGATGGCTGTCTCATGGACAATCATGCTACATCTCCTATTTTTAAACTAAATTATGACTGGTGTCCTAATATTTTCCAACTTTCAAATATTTTTGCCACAAACAAACCTGTCTGCAAACTGTTTTAACTGCCTAGTTGATGTAGCTACATTAAATCTGAAATATTCATCATCTAACAACTGCTCGTTTTTCTCTATCAACATTTGATAAACATCACTTCTTAAGAATTGTTTACAAATATGCACTACTCTCTTACATTTAATAACCATTAATGCTCCCCACTGTGCCTTCTTCCATCTAGAACATATCAACCATCGTTTGACTTTCTTGATCAGAATAGCCAAATTCTCAGGATCACTTTTCATTATTTGGTCAAATTCTGCAAACTTTCCTGGTCTGAAGAATACTTTGGTCAAACCAAACTTGAAGTCATTATCATCCAACCCTAATGCTTTGAACAGTGCCTAAAATATAAACTATCTTAAATAATTTATCTTATCAATATCAAATACAAATATGATGCTCTTCTGATTCAGTTGAGTCATGTTTTAATATTTACTGTTATCTCAATGGACTGATTCAGAAATTCAACTGCCTTCCTCATAAATTGCATTGCGCAATCTCACCATCCTTGTAAATAATGTCTTAAACAATGAATACTAAACACAGGAATTACATTCCCAGAATTCCATTGTAATTGTGAAACGGTTCATTAAAAATTATCCATTTTGATGACTGGGCTTTGAACATTTTAAGACTATAGAACTAATCTAGAATTTTCTGTGATCTAGGTATCTTCTTTTTCAATTTATTGACCTTTATTGACCTCTGCAGTCTGGGGGAGTTTCAACGGTAAGGAATCAATACATCCTTACCTCTCAAACAGCTTGCTTATACTGTGGATTCATATATTTTCGTGGGTATCAATTTTCGTGGATAGAGAAAAAAAGACATTTCGTGGGATAGTACGTAATTTCGTGGATTGCTGCCTTATAAAAAATAAAATAATGTTGAAATACTTAAATTCGTTGTTTTGTACATCATAAATAGACAAAATGATAACGACAAACTTTTAATCATTCATTAACATTGTACAGTAAAGTGCTGATTTTACGAGCTTACATAAACAAAAGTCAAAATGACAAATTAAGTGATGTTATTCTAAGATATATAATTATTATTTGATTGCTAGATTAATGTTTTTTTAAGTATAACACAGTTTAATTAAATGGCTTCAATTAAATGATACGCATTTCATCTATCAACTACTTTTGGAGTTTAAAAAAATCCCTAGATGTTTTAGTTTGTCCAAGTTCAATTTTCTGCATTAGACAGTTGTGATTTTTCTACTCTTAATACCACTTTTCGCTTCTCTCATTGCAGATTTATTTTTATATTGTTATAAATCACAGTTTAGATACGATACAAAAACCTTCAAAACAGGATTTAGTGGACAAGTTTAATTGGATGATGCTTTTGCTCTGAACAATCCAGAGATTCAAAATATGTAAAAGAAATTTTTCCTAAAGAAAAAATCTTATATCAGTAATGATCTTACTACCTTTTTAAATTTTGATTGAAAATTTGAAAAGGATTGTTTATGCACTAAAACTTATGATAGAAAAGAGGATTTTTCTGTTAACTTTGCGTTTGCTGATGGGGAAGTTCCTTTAGCTCCTTCACAAAGGGTTTACATTTCACAACAAGTTTGATTTGCTCATTGTGTGCACCAAAATGTCTGACTTTATTGATCGCATGCAATATACATCTTACTGGTAGACTTGCAGCAGGGATAAAGATATCACAAGCCGCTCAAGACGTTAACAAAATTGTACAACCGGTACAAAGATTGAATACAAAAATATATATACTGCTGCAAATGTA
>JARWCS010377868.1:0-10028 GCA_034783895.1 Geukensia demissa
AACACGACAATCGACCTAATCTAATGCAAAAATGGTGAACATATAACAATAAATGACTAACAAAACAACGACAACCAAAGAAGACACCTATTTTCTAAAAATTTTTAGTATTTTAAATGAAATTGTGACAATATTTTTACAAATGAGAAATAAGGTTTAAAATTAACCAATCAACTACCTGTATTGACAGTGTTACTGCATGTCCTCTTAAGTGGATCAAACAATCCATTCTGACAGACTTTCTCTTCAAGGGTTCTGTTCTGGTAACAGTTTACATACTCTGGCAGCCATTTCTTGAATGATATGGCCTGGTCTCCATCATGTAGACCTACACAAGAGTAATGGACCTCTTTGCATGGTTCACATGTCAGGTCACCTTGCTTACATTGGTACTGGAGGTATTCACCTTTGGAGAAAAAACAATTTACAGTTAATGGGAGCTTGTCTCTACAAAACATTGAACTTTTAAGCTAAGTATTTGCCTTTTCTTCTAAAAATTCTGGTTTAGACAATAACTGTGTAGATATAAGTGTTCAAATTAACAGACGCTTGTAATTATGCATTAAAAAATGCAAAATTTTACAAATTGAATATGGCAAAGAGTATACTCCTTGAAATGAATATATAGCATATCAAATTTCTCAATATTTAATCAACATTGGTAACCTGTATTTTGAAACCATTTGGGTTGATCTGTGCTGATATAACGAGAGAGATGGGAGAAGACCACATAAGTTGGTAATACTTGGGTCTGATCCCTTTTGTTTGTACAAATAAAATATGTTTAAACTAAACTAAACCAGAGATACCCAGAGGGTATTCAGCCCAGTTGTTAGACTTGTCTGACATGATATTTTACCACTAATATAAAAATAGGAGATGTGGCATGATTGTCCATGAGACAGCCACCCACCAAATGACGGTAGAATTATTTTACAGAAATTTACAGGAAAAATTTAAATTCTTAAACCCTGAAAAATAATGGAGACATCTTCATTCCTTGTATTGCAAATGTTAATGTCCTTTTTTGGTTTTGGCTGCCTATTTTAGTTGTTGTGATATGAAGAGTTTCTTTTACAATGCTTGGCTCTCAGCTTTCCTATGTTTTGATTCTAATGCTACTAATGAAAGGATACTTCTTAGAAATGTACTTAGAAAAGCATACTAAATTCTACATCATTTTTTAGTAAACCTGTATTAAGCAGTGTATACTATAAATAAACATTAATAAGAAACAGATAAATATTTACATGGTGCTTGTGGAATAGGTCTTTTATCTGGTGTGACTGTAACAAACTCTTCACATCTCTGACTGACTGTAGAGAACAACTGTGGATATGGACACTCCATTAAGTAATGACCATTAGGCGAGGAGTATTTACTACAGTCGTAATACTGAGCTGCATTACTACTACTAGCTATCACACCATAAGGGTTGTACTGACAGTATTTTAATCTGTCTCCTGTAATGAGAAAAAAGAACTGTGGTCACAAATTTGTTAAGAAATTTTCACAAGTTTTATAAATTGACTTGTTTGCATAGCAATAACTTCACCCAAGAATTTACAAATGTGCAGTGCATTTAACAGACTAATAATGAAGCAAAAAACATAGGTGTCTTGAGAAAATCCTGAGACAAACATGTGTCTTTAGACATGTCTTAAGGACATGCCAAGTATCTTAAAGGCATATCTAAAGACATTTCTTTGTCTTAAGATGTCTCCAGACACTAAGGTTTATTATACAAATGTAGAAAAAGGAGAAGTGGTATGACAGCCATCCAAAACGTGTAAAACTCAAACTTCTAGAGGTTGCCTAAGGCCTTCAGTAGTGGACACATGTCCACACCCTATGACAAGCTGTAAAAGTCCCCCCAATACTACATTTAAATTCAAATTCAATCATCAGGCCCCATTCCATTTGACTTATAATTCTGTAGAAAAATTGTAAATTTATCAGAATTTTAAAGCTCCCTGAAAACAAAAAAATTGAAAAACTGGAATTTACAAAAATTTACATTTTCTCTTAAAACAGATAATTTAAAAAAACATCCCTTCATCATTTATTGTTACCTGCACCTTATACTTGTATTGCCTTGCTTCAGAATTTCATAGCATTAGCATTGATAATGTATTTACATGACACCACCAACAACATTTGAATAATTCAGTCAAATGATGTCTCACCTGGATGAATGTACAGTATACAAAGTCTCTCCACTGGGTTAAATATTCCAGATGGACACTGTCCTGTTGATACTGTACGATTCTTCAGACACACAACATACTGATTGGTCCAGGGTGTTAAGGCATTACGGCCATCAGGCAGACCCACACAGCTAGGATGCCGCTCAGGACATGGTGTACACGAATCATCTCCTTGTTTACACAGATTCTGCATGTATTCACCTGTAAATAGGTAAAGAACTTTTATAATGACTTCAATCAAGACAGAGCAAATGCCTACAGCAACTGATAAGATCAAGAAAATTTTCGCTTTCAACAAGTTTTACTTTATCAACACATGTGACAGCACTAAGACATAAAGGCAATGTTCTAATTGTCTCCAATCAAAAGTATTTCCATTATTATTCTTTGACAAATTTATAAACTGTAAAGCATTAATGAAAATACAATGACTCAAATTACAATTTTAAAATTGTTACTATTGAATTATAAGCTGGGATAATCTTATTTGTTGGAGTTTCATAGACCAATCTTTGATTTGTGATGTATTCTTTGTTTCCTGTTACATTTGCTTTTTTAAGTGTATTTCTATGGATTTTGTCAGGTTATTTTAAAATACTATTTCGGATTTGCATGTGCATATTGCAGTAGAAGAAATATTCACTGTGTCTATAATTTTGCAACTTAATGGTGACAGGTCATAACTTTCATCTGACCAGTGAAATGTCAATTTTTACCATGACATCACTACAAAACTGCCATCATGTGCAAAAACCCATATCTGCAAACATGTGGGAAAGGATATTATATCCAAACCAAAAACTGAAAATATTTGTAATAGGATGCATTTTTTCAATAGATACTTTAAATGATGTAAAGACACTGTCAAATCCTTCACAGTAGTCTACTTACAAGGAGCTTGGGGTTCTGGTCTCTTTCCACATGTGACATCTCTATAGTCTCGGCACTCTTGGTGGACAGTTGAATATAAGGCTGGGTATTTACACTCCACTTTGTATCCAGTCGATGGTGAAGAACAATCGTAATACTGGGCACAGTTTTGTTTATCCTCAAACATTAGAGTAGGGTTGGCTTTACAAATACTCACTATGTTACCTATTTTAAACAAAAAAAAAATGATGGCTATTAGCACTAAAACATCACTTATAATGCATAATTGAAAAATTTCAATTTTTATTGTTTAGATTGTCCAGATTTCGAAATGATGAATTCTTAAATATCTTTGTCCAATAATGAATTCTATCACAAATGTAATGTTTATCACTCGAAAAATCTTCATATGCAAAATTCAAAAACCATGTGGGAAAGCAGTTGCAAATGTACTGTTAAAATAATGTTCAGATAAAAAAATATTCTCATTTGGGAGCATGACATGAATAGACAAGTGCTGGAATACATCTCAAAATGGCATTCTATTCCGTATCACAGAAGCTAAACAACAAAATTCTAAGAGTTCAATCATAAAACCTACCTAAATCAATTACAAGAGTACATCTTCTGTTGACAGGATCAAACCAGCCTGTCTGGCATTTACTGACAGATATTGTCCTATTCATTAGACAAACTACATAGTCAGCTGACCAGTATCGACCAATCACAGGGTTGTTGCCATCAGGACGTCCTACACAGCTTGGTAACCTCTGGGAACATGGTATGCAACTACTGCTGTTTGATCTGCATTGGTTTTCTATATATTCACCTGAAAGACAAAACTCTAGGTATTATACAAAGTCAACTATTAATGGATAATACTCACCAGTGACTCCCACTTGGAGTCGCAGCTGTACTACATGGTTTTGGTTTTGTGATGTTGCTTGGTTGGGAAAATTCACGCACTATAAACAATTCTCAAACATGCTTCAACTGGTAAATTTTCCCAGAAAAACTGACATCACAAAGCAAAAAGACCTTATAGTGCAGTATCAACACCAAACAGGGGTCATCAGTGAGTGTCACCACTGACATTGATTTGACAAAAAGTTATGTCATATCAACAATTGTTTCAAACTAGAAAATTTCAAAGTACTAATTTTCATGAAAGAACATAATAAAATTTCCATCTGTTTGAAATTTCCAAATATATTTTCCATTATATGGGGAAAAACATTAAATACTCCACACTTTTTTTGGAGGGAAGAGCTTAAGCTGAGCTAGATAAAGTCCTTAAAAAAATATCTTTAATTCGGATCTTCTCGTGCGATTCATATAAGAAGAGTATTTTCATATAAGAAGACTATTTTTAATTCCATAACATAGAATCTTTAATATGACAGAAAATATGCATGTAGCAAAATACAGACTGTAGATCCACGGATTTTTTGCAATATGTTGTAAACAGAGAGTTGAAACCTGGTACTGTAAGGTTGATTGTCACAAAATACTTATTTTGTTCTTACAAGGTGACTGTGGTTGTGGTCTCTGTTGACAGGTGACCTGTGAGAATCTCTGGCATGACATAGTGTCCAGTAAGAAAAGGTCTGGGTAGCTACACTCCTTCAAAAATGACCCAGTCATATAGTCCTGACAGTTGAAGTACTGAGCACAGTTTGACATAGATGGCATCACACTGGTAGGGTTGGACTGACAGAACTCTCTGATGTGTACTGAAACAAACAGAAAATAATACTAATGTAATTTATTGACCGTACTTTTTGACAAATTTATAAACATTTGCAAGTGACTTGCTACAGTGTAAGTCCCTTTGCAAGTTATATGATCCTTTTATTAAATATTTCACCATTATTGTAAAAGATACTAACCGGGTGAGTTAACAATAAATATATACTTTTAAATTTGATGTCAGTTTCAAGATCTAAGAACCAACAAACAAAGAAAATCTAAGACATTCCAGTTTCAAAACAATCAAATATGTTTGCTGATATTATCTGAATTTTACATATATTACCATATGAACTTTAAAAAATCTTTTAAATGATCTGTAAATTGCTGAGGTTATTTTTGTCATTATGTAAATATTTATTTTCTCTTTCTCCTTGAACAAGCTGACTCAATAACTCAGAAATGATACTCATAAAATTTACTAAAAAATAATTTTCATAATAATTGCCTCACTATAATACATACCATTATCTATAAACTTGACACAGACTTTTCTATAGGGATCAAAGAAATATCCTCTCTCACACTGAAGAATCATTATTGTCCTGTTCTTATAACATGTGATATAGTCAGACGTCCACTTCCTGCCTAAGAAGGCATTACTTCCATCAGGTAACCCTATACAAGAAGGTAGTCTTTCAGGACATGGTACAGATCTTTTGATCTGGTCAGAATTCTGGTTCTGCATGTATTCACCTAATCCAAAACATAAGTTGTTAGAAATGTATATAAAATAAAAATATAACAAACATATAATTACTGTAAAGATGGAGGCTGAATAGACTTCAAGCTCAATTTTAAATATTACCCCAAAAAATCCTAAAGCTATCTGGAGACTTGAGACATGAAATTTTATTACTCAGAGTTTATTGGAACAGGTAAAAAGATTATGAAAGAAAAACTGTCTATGGTATTCTTATAAAATAGCATTAATTTTATAGATTGAAAAAAGTGCAAGCAATAATACTTTTTAGCAATCATGATGTATTTTAAGCTGCTTTGAGATTTTAATTCTCTACAGGAATTTTACATTGTAATATTGATTGATTGCTGGTTCTTAATGTCAAGTGGCATATATTTCATGCATATTCAGTTCAACAATTATAAGAATTATCCATTGTAACAATTACCATTTGTTTGCCAGAAGGACTCTATGCACAAGCTAGAGCAAGACCGACAACAAATTGTCAACACTGTGTTATAGTTAAATAATCAAACTTTGATTAAATATCCTGCAAAACTACTTTGAGGAATTTTGAAGTTACTCTTCTTATATGAATCGCACGAGAAGGTCCGAATTAAAGATATTTTTTAAGGACTTTATCTAGCTCAGCTTAAGCTCTTCCCCCCCCAAAAAAACAAAGATGGCCAACCCTCAAAATTAAATCTCCAAAGTGAAATTCTGGGCTAGATAATAGTATGTAAAACACTTTTTCATCGTATAAAACATGAACCATTAGCCATGGGATAATTTTTTCTTTTGATTTACAATCAGTACAAAGGCAGAAATGCACATATAATAAAGTTAAGCTAGAAAATCACACTCCACAAAAGATTGACATAGAGTATAGACTCCTACACTTTAAAAAGACCCTGAACTGACTTACACAACATAGTAACTATAACAGTTTAATAGTAACTGTGAACAAAGTAGGGTATTCAGCTGTAATAACATTAAATCAGATGGCAAAATTTAATTTCATGCACATGATTAATAAATTTACTTACAAGGAGCCTGAGGTACAAATCTCTGATCACATCTTGCAATAGTAAAGTTAACACATGACTTGGTAAGAGAGGAGAAAAGTTCTGGATAGGGACATTCCTCCAAGTAGTGACCAAAGCGACTGTTCCTGTCTAGACAGCTGAAGTACTGAGCACAGTTGGTAGGGTGAGGTAGGACTGCTGTAGGATTGGATCTACAGTATTCATCTATGTGGTCTACAAGTATGGTAACATAGCGTGAATAATCCAAACAAACTTAATGAACTACATATTTACTTATCTGATATTATCATCAAAAGACGGTTTTCCCCTGACATAGCATGAATAACATAAATATTCATTTTATTTTTCATACATGAATTTTGAAAACTTCCATGTTAAATAATTTATCCTGTAAATGTACCTTAAGATGTTTTAGTCAATACCTGATGTAGGGTCAAAATGAAAACATAAATATGTATCAGTGAATTTTGCCACAATTGAAGGAAATTCTTTATCCAACATTATCATGGATCCATTAACTCTGTTACGTATTTGTCCCTATTTTATTTTGAATTGTGGCAAACTTGAGGTTTATAACTACTTTATAAAAACATTTTTTAACATACATTTTTTGTTAATTTTTCTCAAAAACATTTAACAGTGTACATGTATTGGCAATGCTGTGTATCACTGGCTATTCAACAATGCATCAACCAGTACAGAAATTGTTTATTAATCAAAATTCTGTAATCACAGCATAACATTTACTTATCTGTAAAAAACAACTATTCGAAACATTTGTAAAAGAACTATTCAAAACCTTTATCAATCTGATTGTCACACTCCCGTTTTACAGGATCAAACATTCCAGAGGCACATTTGGTGATACTGATAGTCCTGTTTCTATAGCAACTGATGTACTGGTCTGACCACCTATGACCTGGAACAGCATTTACCCCATCTGGTAGCCCCTTACAACTGTACAATCTTTGTGAACATGGGAGGCAGTTCATATCACCAGGCTGACATTGGTTCTGGTCATATTCACCTGAAAATATGCAAGTTACACATTACTGTTGATTTCCTTTATCAGATTGATGATATCCATTGAGATGTTTATGTTGAGACAGATTTGGAATCAAGTAATGATGGCCAATAATAATATATTTATTGCTAGTCTTCATGAAGGGATTACAGTTTAAAATGTATAAAATGATTTTAATATCAAATTGCAGCAAACTTCTCAGGTTCAAAATAATAATCACAAAGTTATGATATAGTTTGTGTAAGTCTGACATCAACACAACCTGTGTTCTTTTGTGATATACTTGTTGGTTTGAAAATTTAGTAGGAAAAGGCTTTCTTAACTTTTCTTTGTTTCCACCGACAAATTCTTTCTACCAAAGGAAATAAAGACATAGCAACCTCCCATTTGTCTTTTTAAGATGTAAGTAAAAGATACCACTGCTCCCCCATGGTTTATCTGCCCAAAGAAAGAGCTTGGATGAATTTCCTTCCCAGATGCAAATCTTCTCATTGTGTCTAATGTTTATGTAAAGTTTCATTAAAATCTATTGAACAGTTTGGGTGGAGCTGGCTTACAAAGTATGTGATCATGGACAGATGGATGGACACACAGACAGGATGGTTCCTATATACCCCCTAAACTTTGTTTGCAGGGTACAAAAAGAAAATTTAAAATAAGGATTCATACCTTAATGCTTTCAAATGAATAAAATCAAGGAGTATGATAATCTGACAATAAAAAACATTAAATCATCTTTACAACTTTGCTTACAAGAAATCATATCTTTTTCTTATTCTTAAGCATATTAGTATGGGTCATTAAAACAAAATATAGAATTTATTATATCATTATTCTTATGGTAAACTTTAGATATATATTATATATAGATTATATATTTTTATATATTCAGTGGATGTTAATATACTTTTGACATAATTTAAAATTCCAGCCAACAACAAATAGTCACAGCTTCAGACTATGATTTTTTGGAATAATTTGACGGTGTGACCTTTTTCTCATAGATTACTTACATGGTGCTTGAGGCTCCTGTCTTCCACTGCAAGACACTGAGGTAAAGTTTTGACAGGTGTGAGACACTGTGGAAAACAGAGAGGGATAATTACACTCCTCTTGGTATGTGATGGAGTCAAACTTGTTAGTAGGACATCTGAAGTACTTGGCACAGTTTGTTGGGTGTGGCAGTATGGCTCCAGGGTATGCTCTGCAGTAGGAGGGGATATCAGCTAAAATATAAAATAACATTATAGAATCAAACTTAAATGTTGTACCCAGCTGGCACACATTCACATTCATACATGTAAAATTCACCTTCCAATAAAGTTTACCTTTTATGTTTTTTGTATCATACAGCTTATTTTTTTTATCCCATCTTTTAATTATTTTTTCATTGCAGAATAAGCAAAATAATATATCTATTGTGCAATAAGAGGCAAAAATAGACCAAAATGAGACCCATTATAGGAAATTATATTAACTAAACAATCATAAAAATATTGACCTGTAACATGTCATAATTTTCTTCAGCTCTTAAAATTTTCTTTTATGAAAAGCAGAGAATTATATTGTTAAAGAGTCTCAATGGGGTCTAAGCATGATATGTAATTAACCTGGTTTAGAAAGAGTGACAAAGGATAGTCTAAAACTAGCATGAAAACTTGAAGCTAATCTTCCTGTAATTCATTTTAAACGTAAACAGTGAAAAAATACTTTATTTAAGAGTCTGTCAAATATTTACCATTAAAAAAAATTAAGATTTAAGACTTAAGAATGATCATGTGAAAGGGAACCCCTCATTGAGACACCCTATACAGCAGACCATGTTAACAGTGATTCAAGGAAAAGACACAATATTGTCAACAATAATTCAAAAACTACATCGTTTCCTCTTACTTAAGCCAACATCAGAAGTACACTGTTGTAGACGGGGATTGAAATATCCCATGGTGCACTTCCTAACTGTGGTCCTTTCCTTATAACACACAATGTAATCAATCATCCACTCCCTTCCAGGGAACAAGTGATGTCCGTCAGACAGGCCGATACAGCTTGGAAGTCGTTCAGGACAGGGTGTACATGAGGTAGTTACACTATCACAAACATTTGCTCTGTATTCACCTGATCAAATGTACAAAATTACAAATATAAACTATAAATAATCAATGTTTGTTATAATTTAGTTGTTCTTTATGTGATATTTTTGAATATAATTTTTTTTCACAGTATTTTATTTTATAAGATTTTGTATGAATAAATTTCTTTTTTCTTTTTTTCAATTATCAACTATAAAAAATTATAATTAATCAAGTCTGTTTTCTACTGATTAAATTTTCATCCTGGTTCTCCTTAAAAGAAATTTACAATGTACAATATAACAGAGGCAAAACGTGTCCTGGGGACACAGATGCCCCCGCTCGGCAAACAGGAAGTAGATAGACGACAGATCTGAA